>JAFEMH010003874.1:0-232500 GCA_022495995.1 Adenophora triphylla var. japonica
TTGTACTAATTTTAATTAAAGGTAAATTATGCTATTTTCGTGCATCGCACGAATACCGGATGTACTACTAGTATATATAAAAGGAACTTGCTTTTCCCGCTCATTTCGTGGACAAATCTATAAATTACAATCCTTTTTTTCTTTTCTTTTTTTCCCGGATTGAACTTTGACAAATGATGGTTTGTTAGGACAAATGTTGAATACAATGAGCGTATATACTTACACGTGGCTTTCTCTATTTTCTCCTCATTTTAATCTAGAGCCGTCAAGTCTGGGACGGTCCCGCTGGGACGCCCCGTCCCGCCATACAAATGGGACGAAATATTTCACTTCCCGTCCCGTCTCAAGCCCGTTTCCGCTGCGGGATAATATAGTGCGGTCCCGCCCATCCCGCCCCGTGTACGCTTGTCGGTGATGAGTTGCCCTTGCCTTGGCTCGGCCTCCGCCTCGCCTTGCCTTGGCCGTGCCGTGGCCTTTCGAACATTTTTTCCACATCAAAAAAAACAATATATCGTGTTGGGCTCGCTCGGCCTTTGAACATTTTTTCACACATCGAAAGAAAAACAAACTACAATGTGGCATGTGGCTATATATATGAGGTCTCTGGGCCGGGGATATCAAGCAAAATTGGTTGCGGCCTCGGGCGTCTAGTCAACGCCTAATCCCTCCTAGTCAACGGGTCCCGCATTGTCCCGAGTCCCGCAAGAGATTTGGAACGGACTGAGCATTTTAGTCCCGTCTCGCTTGTCTCGTTCCCGTCCCCGTCGTGGGACAACATAATTTCGTCTCGCCTCGCCTCGTCCCTTATTCCCGAATTGATGCTCTAATTTTAACCTTCTTCCCTTCCCTTCTATTTTCATTTCTTTTTCTCACTTTCTCTCCAGAATTTCTTAAATCCACCATCAATATCATCACACATGCTTCAAATCGTATCTCCTCATTTTGTTTTCTTTAAGTATAAGTCTTCAAATATGAAATCCACATTTTGGAGTTGGTTAATTTCATAAGAAGCAATGTAAAGGTTGATTTCTGAACAATTGAATTAGTTTAATTATTCGTCCAAATTTATATGTGATTGCAACATTAAATGTTGTAGACAAATTGCGTGAATCATTGTTAATCAATATTTGGATTTGACATTTTTAAAATTATAAGTTTATGAAAGGAACATATGAAAAAATACTTTAGAGATAATTAAGTATCATTTTTTATCTCGAAAAAAGAATATTAAGTGATATTCAAATCCGAATTTGAATGGAAATAATAATAATAATAATAATATATATATATATATATATATATATATATATATATATATGTATATATATATATGTATATATATATATATATACATATATATATATACATATATATATATATATATATATATATATATATATATATATATATATATATATGATTGATTTAGAAATCATACCAAATAAACAAATTAAACTTAAAAAAAAAAAAAAAAAAAAAAGAACCCTTAAACTTTGAAATTTATTACGGTTCAATCTAATATAATCATCGCCGAGCTTACAAAAACTTCTTCATTTGGTGATCCACTTACACTTGCAAACATCCCGGGCATGGGCCGTTCCTAGACTTTTGTGGGCCTCGGCAAAAATCAAATGAAGAGACTCCCTAATTAATCTGACATTTTTACGATACTCAAATGCTATATATTTTACGATACTCAAATGCTATATATTTTTACCTAGATAAAACAAGTAAAGTTACTAAGTTTATATCCAAAATAACAAGATAATTAAAAGAACAAGAACAAAAATCATTCAGGCAACAATTAAACATCCCAAAATCAAGAAGATCTTTGCCTCTCACCTAGGTTTTCATTCTCGTTGCTCAAGATCATTACCTACACCCAATTCATCAAAATTATTTTCTTCATCTAAAATTTCAAGGTTGTTCAATGTTACTAATACCCAATCCATTAGAATTTTTATGACCCGAGGCTCTTTTAAAAACAAATTTATCAATAGCCCCCTTTTGTGAAGCATTAAATTATTCAACAACTTTTCTTTTTTTTTTTCTTTTCTCACAACCAGATGGCTGGTTTTTTGAAAACATTATCAAATAAAATTAAACACAATTGTAATACAAAAAGAACATCAACACCTGAATTCTTGTAAGATGAAGTCTTGTGACGAATGATGAAATTGGGTAGTAAGTAGAACAATCAAGCTTATTTCATGATCCTGCATCAGAACACGATAAATAAACAATTAGACAAAAAATACAAGGAAAAAAAAATCATAAATAAGCAAAATCCAGAGTAAACAAACAAAAAGGCAAACCCTAATCTTTCTTTTTTTACATTACCAGTTAATTTAACTCTTCGACGAAAGAGGGAAGTGCTGAAAGAAAGCCGAATTGATTCACCATTCACGCCCGAAAAGAGCGATCCAAGACTAGGAGCAGGGCCGGCCGAAAAGAGCATTCCAAGGAAGAAATTAAGAGATGGTGGGAGGAGGAGATCCGATGTAACGACCCTAACCCTAGGCACCTATTTTAGTATCATATTATATGCCTTTTATATTAATTGTTAACTTTATGTGCTTTTAATATTATTGTTAATATTATGTGTTCATTTTATATTCTTGATTTCTTATAATAGGATGAGATGATTGGGAAATTAAATAAAGCATCTTGGGGGAAATATAAATAGAAATGGATAAAATAAATAAGATGTGGATAGTTAGGTTTCTTTGTGTAGAAAATTTAATTATATTACTTAAAATTTGGAGAACCTAGTGGCTTATTTTGAAAGCCTTCCATTATTTGGATATGGGGGGGGGGGGGGCATATCCCCTATTTTCCTCCCCTCCTTCTTCATTAGTCAAAAGCCCCTACTTTTTCCCACTCCTCCCATACTTCCTCCATCCTTCCCATTTCACCTCATCATTCTCTCTTCCTTCTTCCCAAGAAATTCCATGGAAGCTCTTCCATGGAAGCCTCTCCTTCCAAGTTTCTAGCAAGACCAATTCTTTTCCATTTTCCAATCCAATTGTACTTTTGTGCTTGGTGCATCTAGGGGAGTTTATCAAGCTAAGAAGATCCTCATTTTATCCTAAAAATCTAATGTAAGTTATTATGACTTCTTTCTAAATATTGCTCACTTTATGTGTTTATGAATATTTTGTGGAAATAAAATGATTGTGGTATTTTTGAATAATTTTATTTGAGTAAAATGGTTATTTAAGAGTGAATTGATTTTAGTAATGAGATGGGGGTTAAGTTGAAGGAATGAGGGTATAATGAGTGTAAGATGTTAATGACCTTAAAGGAGTTAGTGTATGTGATTATATACATCTTACTTTGATTTGGGAAAGATTATGAGTTTATTTAATTTGGGTAGAAAGAAGTAGAAAAAGGACTTGGTATACTTTTTAATGATGTGAGTTATTATGATCCTTCCCTTCTTTGAATGTTCATGAGCTATGAAATGTGTTATTGTTGTTATAATGATTATTTGATGCTTTGGAGAAACCTTCTTAAATTCTGAGGAATTTGTTAGTGTTATAGAAAATATTGTTATTCATGAAAGTGGTAAAGAATAGAAGTAAATGGGTTGGGTTGGATTAGAATGGAAATCTTGAATAAATGGTAGGAAATTGGGTGAAAAACCAAGTAGTAATGATCTATGTTTAGGACATGATACTTTGGAATTAAATGAGTTAGAATGAAGTTAACAAAGTTAGAAATTTCCTTTAGGTTCACAAATTAGAGGTCACTTGGTTGGAAATTTGGTTTCTTGGAAATATGTTGTTGTTGCTGCTGCTGATGCCAAACCTCGCGCGGCAAGAGTCGTGCAGCCCTAGGCACGAGTCGTGCCCATGGCCAACTCGTGATAACGAATCGTGAAGGGATAGCCAAGTCGTTCTGATCAATTTAAGGGAATTGGCACGAGCCGTGCCCTCAGGCACGAGTCGTGCCATGAGGAAGTCACGAGTCGTGACCTAGTTAAGAGAAAGTCGTGCCCTGGCCTGATTTCCTTGCACCAACTTTAGAGCTGCTCAAACCTAATCAAACTAGAACCAAAATGAAATCTATTTAACTTAGATTAAAGTAGAATGCTTGGGTTACACAATGATATCTTATTTGGTCAAAATGGAATTTTGGAAGTAGTTTAAATATTGTTCGGAAAATGGTTCAAACTTGGGAATTAGATCTTGGACTTTATTAAAGGTTATTCAGGGATGTGTAATGACTACGTAGGAATGGTTTATGGTACATGGTGACCTTACTTGCTCTCATACCCTTGGTGGATAGCTTGAATAGTGTTAAAACTATAGGTTACACTATTGTGTTAAATGTATATGTATCATTGTAGCATTGTTATCCCAATTGTGGAATTATTGATTATGTGAATACTTTGACGTCCCAAGGGTGGACTATTTGGCCTATTGTTATATTGTATCCCAATTGTGGATTATCTGGCATGTTGATTATATTGTATCCCGGTGTGGATAATGTGGTTATATTGTTACCTTAAATTGAATTCATATTCATCGACGGTATTATGCATAGTGTATTAAATGGTTGTTGCACTATGGTATTGATTTAGCATGAGTATACATTACCATGTTGTTATATTCCTATCCCTTTTGTGGATTTATTTCAAGTATCTATTATGTGCTTGAAAGTGTATATGTGATTCGGGGTATAATGAAATTCAATCAATTATTGATTTGTTCTATAAGTGATTGAAGGTTCATTATACCTGTGACCGGCCCCTCTGTGGCCACAGAGTGGGATGTATTAGCGACTGTATTGAGCCAGAAGCCTTACAGACCGCTGCGATTTGGTGATTAGGTGGAATGCTTCTGTATTAAGCCAAAAGCTTTACAGGTAGCGCTGATATTATATGATACTCTGAATAAGGGTCATATAAGTATCCTATTTTCTTATATGGATCTCTGGGGTATGAGTCCTATAAGCGGTGAAGGTGTATGGGGGCAATTCACCAAAGAGAGGAGTTTTACTCCCACGTTGTACGACTTATTGTTCAGACGGGAAAGGTAAAATGAGGTAACGTAAGGTGTTTACCGCCTTAATAATGTGCTATGTGTAACCCTGCTATGTGTTGCATCTTGTTTGGCATCTTGCTGCATTCATAATAGCTTATTGAGATTTATTCTCACCCCGTCCCTTTTACTGTTTTAGATTGTGCTGAGACAGGTGACCTGAACCAGTGAGGCCGGGGATAAGAGTGTGGACTCTTGCTTTTGGAACTTGTCAGGATAGGTATATGAGTAGCTTGTTGGGAGTCCTATTTAAGTATTACTCTTTTATAAGTTGTATGGAAAACTCTTTTGTTAAACAATGTTAAATAGGGTTTTCAATGTAATTGATCAAGTATGGTTATTGAAGTATTTATTTAAATTCCTCCGAGTGGAGATATTATTAGTTGATTTTATGTTGGAAGTTTGAGAAGTGATTTTCTTTTAAAGTGAAATAAAAGTTTTAAAAATTTAAGATGGATTTTCTTAGTTTGAGCTCCTCAAGCTCGGGACACGCGTTAGGTCCCGGGTTGGGGTGCTCACATCCGATGAAGATTGAAGGGCTTGATTAATTATGATAGATTTAGGAGCTTTGTGTGCAAAATACAAGAAAAAAAAATTAAGAGACCTACGCATAATACTAACAGACTTACAGACAGTTATTTTCCCAAATTATGTGTAATTAGCAAACAAATAAATATTTATTATAGTTATAAAAAAACATATACATACCATATACACTATAGCCTATTTAAGAATGGGCCCCTTACCACTAAGGACCCCGGGCGATTGTCCTCACTGACCCCCCCCCCCCTTGGGCCGGCCCTGCAAACATCAATTCTAGGTAAATGGGTCTCATATGTTATACTTATAACAATTATTCATTAACTATTTCATGTCTCACTTTCTCTTTTATATTCAACTATCTTTACTCGCAACATATCAATCTTTTTTACTTTTTTCTTAATTTTCGTGATATAAAGGTTTTTTTTTCAAGCTCAGCAACAACGGAGCAGAGGGGAATTTTTTCTCAAATAATACATTTTTAAAATTTTATTTACCAAAGTGACTTACTGTTCAAACTTTTTCCCAAAATGTCCCCTTTTTTGAAAACTCGCTACACCGTGTAACGAGTTTACAATTTTTCAATTAAAATCGCTACGCAGTGTAGCGATTTTAAATTTTCTAAATTTTATTTAATATTTATGCTTAAAAAAAAAACCACGAAATTTGAAATCGCTACAGGGTGTAGCGATTTCAAATTAACACAAAACTAAGCCAAACAAACAAAGTAGGGGTGGACATGGTTCGGTTCAAACCGCGGTTTGAGACCGAACCGAACCAAACCACGCAGTTTGGTTTGGTTTTTTTCTATAAATGGTTTAGCTTGATTTGAAAATTTAATAAACCGTGTGGTTCGGTTCAGCTCGCAGTTTGGAACCTCAAAATCGAACCAAACCGAACCGAACCAAACCGATTCAGACCGAACCGCGGTTTGGAATCGTGAAACCGAACCACGAAACCGAACCATGAAATTCTTGAACCGAAATCCTAGCCGTTCATTAAAAATTAAAGATGAATCACAATCACTAATTTGAAAACCCTAGATTGAAACTCCTTAACTCAAACTGCCTCCTCATTTCTCATATCTTCTTTCTCAGTTTGTTTCTCTCTTCTCTCTTCTTTCTCTCTCTATCACCAAAAAACTTTCTCAGATCCCTTCCTTTCAAAGTCCTCCCAAATCCCTTCGTGTACAGAATACGACACGATTCTCGTGCTCGCCATCTGCCTCGCCAAGAACTTGTGCGGCGAAATCCGATTCTCTCCGTCGTCAAAACCGCCGCCGGTCATCGTCGGTAATTTCCCTGTTTGTTTATCTCTCTTCTCTTAAAGGTAAAATTTTCCCTCCCAATTAATTAGTAATTTTTCATTTAATCTTCTGTATCTCTCTTTTGTACAGTGGAATTTCGCAACAAAATATTAGGCAGACATGGATAATGAAAATGTATGTTCTTCCCTTCAATAATTTTTTTTTATAGTTTTTCAATAATTTTTTTTGTACAGTCTTTCAATAATTTTTTTAGTAATTTTTCATTTCTTTTTTTGGTATAATCTATTTGGTTTGATACTTTTATCTTGCTACTAAGACATTTGACTTTTATTTAATGGTTGAATCTTGAATTTGTAATTTTGTATCTTTATTTTAGACAATGTCTTGTAATTTGTTTTGAGATGGTTTCTTTTGTTGTAATTGTTAGAACAATGAACTTTCAGTTTACTAAAACCAATTCATATTTGGATAGTAGTATTTGTGTTTTATGTTTAATATATATGATTTCTAGTTTGGTAAAAAAAAATATGTAAAGAGCAACACTTTTAGTTGGACAGGTTTGTAGTTCGGATAGCGGTCTAGACCGCAGTTCGGACCACGGTTTGAACCGTTTATGAAACAGTGGTTTGAGACCGAACTGAACCAAACCGAGGTGGTTTGGTTTGGTTTGGTTTGAAATTTTCTATGATTCGATTTGGTTTGGGATTTTTCCAAACCAAGTACTAGCGGTTTGGTCTCCAAATTTCTTCCAAACCGAACCATGTCCACCCCTAAAACAAAGTCCACCACCACTTACGTAGTAGTAGTAATACGTACACTCTATATAATAATAAGTACTTCCTCCGACTCTAAATTACAAAATAATTATATAAAAATTATATATTAATAAAGAAAATTAAATAGAAATATTATTTTTTTAATCTCAAATAAATATTTTAAAAAATGTACTTCTATAAAAAAATATTTTTCATTTCAAAAATAAATATTACTTTCGACTCAAAATGAATAACCAAAAAATAATACTACATTTTTTATCCAAAAAAAATGAGCATTACTTCCTTCATCTCAATGAATATTTTAAAAATTAATACTACTTCATTAGCCTCTAAAATTAATGTTTGTAATGTTAGTGTTTTCGTCTCAAAATAAGATATTAATTTTTGAGGCAAATGAAGAGTATTATTTTACAAAATATTCATTGAGACGAAGGAAGTAATGCTCATTTATTTGGACAAAAAATGTAGTATTATTTTTTGGTTATTCATTTTGAGTTGAAAGTAATATTTATTTTTGAAATGAAAAATATTTTTTTATAGAAGTACATTTTTTAAAATATTTATTTGAGATGAAAAAAAATAATATTTCTATTTAATTTTCTTTATTAATATATAATTTTTATATTATCTATAGTATAAATGGAAGCGGTTTTGGCACTGTTTCATGAACAGTTTCAAGTGTCCATTTGACCATTTTGCCCCCACTTTTTTGTCTCTTTCCCATTTTGCCCTCCCTTTAAAAAAAAAAAAAAATTTTAAATTAATCACCAGAATTACTTCATCACTGTCGGCTTCTTCGCGCACTCGATCTCGGAATCCCAGGACTCGGAGGAGCGACTCATCGAACTCCTGCTTTCTTCAAAAAGCCGGGGAAGACGAATAGTGATGGGTTCAAGGAAAATTCTTGGGAAGGATTTGGGAAGTGAGATCGCGGTGTTTAACGGCGGAGAAGAGGACGGCAAACTGGTGGTTATACCTCTGACCGCCGATAACACGGGCGGCAAGAGGTACGACGGTGGAGGCCGATCGTCGAAGTATGGTTGAGAGAGACATTTTTCCGACGGAGAGTGGTTAGGGTTTAGGAATCTATAGTATAAATGGAAGCGGTTTTGGCACTGTTTCATGAACAGTTTCAAGTGTCCATTTGACCATTTTGCCCCCACTTTTTTGTCTCTTTCCCATTTTGCCCTCCCTTTAAAAAAAAAAAATAGAAAAAAATTTTAAATTAATCACTGTAATTACTATCATCACTTGTCGGCTTCTTCGGCGCACTCGATCTCTAATCCAGACTCTGAGGAGCGACTCATCGAACTCGGTTTCTTCAAAGCTGGGGAAGACGAATAGTGATGGGTTGAAGGAAAATTCTTGGGAAGGATTTGGGAAGTGAGATCGCGGTGTTTAACGGCGGAGAAGAGGACGGCAAACTGGTGGTTATACCTCTGACCGCCGATAACACGGGCGGCAAGAGGTACGACGGTGGAGGCCGATCGTCGAAGTATGGTTGAGAGAGACATTTTTCCGACGGAGAGTGGTTAGGGTTTAGGAACGGGTCAAGATTGGGGTTTAAACCGAACCTTAGTGGTTTTTAGTAATGGTTGCTTCCCAATCCCAAGTTATCAAGAAGGTTCTAGGTTACTATCTCCTGGCATGTGGTGCCATAGGATAAGATGCACCTTTAACATCCATCTGAACCCTTGATTTTTTGATCAAAGTGTACCTTACCTATTTCCGTTGAGAATCTATAGTATAAATGGGAACTCCCCATGAACAGTTCTTTGAACAGTTCCAATGGGGGAATTTCCCATTTTGCCCTCACTATTTGGTCTCTTTTTCATTTTGTTCTTAAAAAAAAAAAAAAAAAAAACAAAACAAAACAACGTGGCCTTGGACACGGGCTTAGGCTAGTTATTTTATAATTTAGAGTCGGAGGAAGTACTTATTATTATATAGAGTGTACGTAACTAAGTGGTGGTGGACTTTGTTTGTTTGGCTTAGTTTTGTGATAATTTGAAATCGCTATTCCCTGTAGCGATTTCAAATTTGGTTTTTTTTTTTAAGGCATAAATATTAAATAAAATTTAGCAAAATTAAAATTGCTACACCGTGTAGCGATTTTAATTGAAAAATTATAAACTCGCTATACAGTGTAGCGAGTTTTCAAAAAATGGAACATTTTGGAAAAAAGTTTGAACAATAAGTCACTTTGATAAATAAAATTTTAAAAATGTATTATTTGAAAAAAAATTCGAGCAGAGGGAGTAGTTGCAAAGTGTCAATTCTCTCTCTCATGGTGGTTGGGAGTAGTTGCAAAGTGTCAATTCTCTCTCTCATGGTGGTTTACTTCCAATTATAGCACGTTATTAAATAAAGTGTTCATCAATTAGATGCCAACAAAAATAATAAATTAAAAGCATAAATAAAATAAAAATATGCCTTTGTTCAAAAATGATTTTTCTATTTTTTTGTTGTTAACGAAAAGATACTTTGAGTAATAACTTTATGTTGTTTAAATTATCCGAATGAATATCTAAAAATTATTATTGATAGTATTTATAATGATGTATTAATAACAAAATTTTAATTTTCATTAGAATAATTAAATCAATCTAAAATTATTGATTAAAGTAATAATAAAAATTGCTTATAGTAATACTCATTCTGTCCCAAAGTGATCTTTTCATTTTTTTTATCGTTTATACGAAGGTACTTTTGCAATAGTTTAAGATTAATTTAATTATTCAGATGAAAATTTAAAATTTGTTATTGATACACTAATATTATAAGAGTAACTATTAGGAATATAATATTGTCATAATATTATATTCTATATTATCAAGTATATATTGTTTGTATTAGAATATGACTCTAAATATTATAATGTATTTAGAATAGGTAATTCAATCTTTCTAATGTATTTAGAATATGTAACTCAATCTTTGTATTAGAATAGGATTCTAACTCTTTGTATACCCTATAAATATGTACATCTAGTATCATAATAAAATTGAGTCATTCATATCAATTCTCTCTCTCCATGCATGAATTGACTTCGTCTCTCTCTCCTTCATTCTAGTAGTAACTCTCCAAAGAAACACGTTTTTCCTAGTGATTAGAAAAAAGTGTTTGTAAATGTGCGTGACATTTTTGTAACTAACTGAAACTTCTAAAAAAACATGTGATGATATTTTTGTAAATGATCGAAACTTCGCAAAACAACTTCCTTAACAATGGTTTCTAGCAACGGGTGAGAGAAGCTCCTTATTTGGATTCTAGCAACGGGACTCTCTAGAGCTCTTTAATACCACGAGTTGGACCTCCGTAACACCACATACGGTCATGTTAAACACTACCACTTAGCATCTTTTAACACTTCATTTATAAAAATTTTAAATACTCGTTGACCTTTTTTGGGGATTTAAACTCATAACCATGAGGCAAAGCCCAATGACTTTTGTAGGTCTCGATATATTCTTCGCGAACAAACCTTCTATATATCAGTCACAAAGATTCTGATATCAATCAAAGGTTCTGTATATCCAAAATATTTAACATTGATATCTCTAAGGTTTGTTTGTCGTGGCCTTGTTTAAATGCGTTTTTTATTCATATCCATAAAGCTTTAATCTTGATATTCAGGAACAATTAATGTTGATATTTAGAAGGTCTATTGGTCATATTCTTTTTCAATTATGCTTGTTAATTTATTTTTAGAATACTTTAATATGTTATTAAGAATTTGAGCTTGATATAAAGAAGGTTTGTTGGTCATGACTTTTTCAAATATGTTTGTTAATTTATAACCACAAGACTTTAATATTGTTATCCAAAATCATTCGAGCTAAATATTCAGAAGTTTTGTTAGCTATGGAATTAGCGCACATTAAATTTCACTTATTTACAAAAATGCCACTGCACATGAAGTTTCAATTATTTAGAAAAATGTCATCACACAACTAAAAACACGTTTTTCTTAATCATTAGAAAAAATGTGTTTTCCTAGATTTTCATTAATTAAATGGATTTAAATTTAATGTTCAAAGTATTTTCGCATTAATGATTAAAAAAAAAGTAAAATAATTTCGAAAATAAAGGTATATCATGTTAATGAAAAAAAAGGATAGTTGCACAATAAAACTTGCACAAGTTTATTTATTGCAATTTAAACATTGTATAAATAATAATTGCGTAAAAAATTTTGTAAATAGAATTGTGTTGCAATTTAAACCCTTGTCTGTTAATTGTTAAAAATAAGTTATAAAAGTGCACTTACACCCCCTAAATTTATCTAATTTGTAACTTTCATTCAAAATCACTACACCCCCTAAATTTATCTAATTTGAAACTTTCATTCAAAAATCACTACGTTCGTCCATAATTGAATATCCATTTTTAATAAATCTTTGTCAAAAAATAAATTTCTTTTTTCTTTTTTTAAAAGACTTTGTATCTGTAAGGTTTTTACCAAAAACATTTGCTATTCATTTTATACTTAAGATAGTGGATATATATATATATATATATATATATATATATATATATATATATATATATATATATATATATATATATATATATATATATATATATATATATATATATATATATATATATATATATATATATATAGTCCTGGATCGCTTTGAGGATTTGGAACAAATTATTTCACGTAAAGTGTGTACGTAATTCCCTACAGCTTCTATACAACTTACTACAAAAAATTGTACATATGGTTTTCAAAAAATAAATTACAAAGAAGTCACAAGTAGTAGTAGAAAGAATAAATAGCAAATATATATATATATATATATATTAGATTTTTTAGTTTTTTTAAAATAAAAAATATTATAATGAGTCAATCTATTCATAAAGTTTAATAATTTTATGTGACTACACCATTCGTCACCACCATATTAGTGGTTACTTTATTTGGTATTGTTCTACCGCTTTTTCTCAATTTTAAACAATTCATTATTTTTCATCTAAAAAAAAAGAATAATTATTTTTTGTTAATGAGTAGATTCAATTTTTATACGATCCCTTTGTCCCAAATTGACTACACCATTCGTCACCACCATATTAGTGGGTAAGTACACTTTTATAACTTATTTTTAACGACTAACTGGGTGAAGGTTTAAATTGCAACAAAATTGAGTAACTCTTGGCACTGTTTTGGCACTGTTTCATGAACAGTTTCAAGTGTCCATTTGACCATTTTGCCCCCACTTTTTTGTCTCTTTCCCATTTTGCCCTCCCTTTAAAAAAAAAAAAAAATTTTAAATTAATCACCAGAATTACTTCATCACTGTCGGCTTCTTCGGCGCACTCGATCTCGGAATCCAGGACTCGGAGGAGCGACTCATCAGAACTCGGTTTCTTCAAAGCTGGGGAAGACGAATAGTGATGGGTTGAAGGAAAATTCTTGGGAAGGATTTGGGAAGTGAGATCGCGGTGTTTAACGGCGGAGAAGAGGACGGCAAACTGGTGGTTATACCTCTGACCGCCGATAACACGGGCGGCAAGAGGTACGACGGTGGAGGCCGATCGTCGAAGTATGGTTGAGAGAGACATTTTTCCGACGGAGAGTGGTTAGGGTTTAGGAATGGGGTTGAAGATTGGGGTTTAAACTGAACCTTAGGGTTTTTGGTAATGGTTGCTTCCCAATCCCAAGTTATCAAGAAGGTTCTAGGTTACTATCTGCTGTGTGGTGCCATAGGATAAGATGCACCTTTAACATCCATCTGAACCCTTGATTTTTTGATCAAAGTGTACCTTACCTATTTCCGTTGAGAATCTATAGTATAAATGGGAACTCCCCATGAACAGTTCTTTGAACAGTTCCAATGGGGGAATTTCCCATTTTGCCCTCACTATTTGGTCTCTTTTTCATTTTGTTCTTAAAAAAAAAAAAAAAACAAAACAAAAAAAACAAAACAAAACAACGTGGCCTTGGACACGGGCTTAGGCTAGTTATTTTATAATTTAGAGTCGGAGGAAGTACTTATTATTATATAGAGTGTACGTAACTAAGTGGTGGTGGACTTTGTTTGTTTGGCTTAGTTTTGTGATAATTTGTCAAAAAATAAATTTCTTTTTTCTTTTTTTAAAAGACTTTGTATCTGTAAGGTTTTTACCAAAAACATTTGCTATTCATTTTATACTTAAGATAGTGGATATATATATATATATATATATATATATATATATATATATATATATATATATATATATATATATATATATATATATATATATATATATAGTCCTGGATCAGTTTGAGGATTTGGAACAAATTATTTCACAGAAAGTGTGTACAGAATTCCCTACAGTTCTATACAACTTACTACAAAAAATTGTACATATGGTTTTCAAAAAAATAAATTACAAAGAAGTCACAGTAGTAGTAGAAAGAATAAATAGCAAATATATATATATATATATATATATATATATATATATATATATATATATATATATATATATATATATATATATATATATATATATATTAGATTTTTTTAGTTTTTTAAAATAAAAAAAATATTATAATGAGTCAATCTATTCATAAAGTTTAATAATTTTATGTGACTACACCATTCGTCACCACCATATTAGTGGTTACTTTATTTGGTATTGTTCTACCGCTTTTTCTCAATTTTAAACAATTCATTATTTTTCATCTAAAAAAAAAGAATAATTATTTTTTTGTGAATGAGTAGATTCAATTTTTTATACGATCCCTTTGTCCCAAATTGACTACACCATTCGTCACCACCATATTAGTGGGTAAGTACACTTTTATAACTTATTTTTAACGACTAACTGGGTGAAGGTTTAAATTGCAACAAAATTGAGTAACTCTTGTGAAAAAACTAGTTTTTTAAAAAAATGTTATAAAAAATTAGTTTTCAGAACAGTTCATCACTCTTATTAGTTAGCTTTAAAACTATTTTTTTTTATGCTACGAAAAAACTAATTTTTTGCAAGGTTTTGACAACAAAATTTTATGTACAAAATTTTGTATGCAATTATTATTTGTATAAATTTTAAATTAAAATGGATAAATTTATATAAGATTTATTTTGCAATTATCTATTTTTTTTTAGGAAATATCGGATATGGTTAAATACATGGACCAAAAACTACAGGAAATCAAACAAATTACCAAAATACCCAGCAGGCCTCTGAAAGTCATCATCATCTTCACTAGACATGCTTTCCCTACTACGAGAAGATAACTCAGAATCTAACCTAGAAACCTTAAAACTGTTCTTCTTAATCGCCATTCAATAACACAACATGAATGGAAAATAAAGTCCCAGCCTCTTCCAATTCACAATCACAACGAAACCCTAAAAAACAAAAACCGCCACAGATTCTCAATCATATATCTAACGATGCAAATCAAAACAGTAAATCATTACAAAATCAATAACAAAATGAAAAAAGAAGCTAAACTTTAAAATCAATTGAAAGGTATAATTAAACAAGTTGGGATCGATGAGTACCTGAAATTACGGTCGTCGGAGAAGAGCGCCGAGAGGAGTTGGAGCACGAGACATCTCGTGTGCATATACACGACATTTATTTCGTGTATATGTAAACGAGACATCTCGTGTAGATTTACACGGAATAAGTGAAAACATCTTGTGTATACACACATAAGACAGACAAGAACATAGTTGAAATTTTTCGTTCTCTGTATTTTTCGTTCCCTGCCTGTATTTAGTATTTGTCGAAATATCATATTTTAAAAGAAAAAGCGGATAATAGTCTTGAAGAAAAAGAAAAGCGTAGTCGTGAAGAGACTCCAATAAACAAACAAACAAAAAAAGAAACGTACACTAATAAATTCTTCCTTTCGTCTCTCTCCCTCTCAAATCCGATCTGTCAGTAGTAACAGCTGTCGCCACCGTCGCCGAACTCATCACTCTCTCCCACCGCCGCCGACAGATCCCTCAATCTTAACCACCTTACAGCCGCAGCAGCACCAGCAGTTGTCGGAGATCCACCGGCGGCGCATTCAATTTGGTAGTGGTGGTTGTTTTGGAACTGAGATTTGGTGGAAAATGAAGTTGTGATAGTAGGAAGAACGAGTTAGGTAGGGTTTATTTGTGAAATTTGATGGCGTCGGAGGGAGCCCATACATGGAGGGATGCGTACAAGGGCATGTCCTCTGACAATATCAAGGGTTTGGTTTTGGCATTGTCTTCTAGCTTGTTTATTGGTGCTAGTTTCATCGTTAAGAAGAAAGGTCTCAAAAAAGCAGGCGCTTCCGGTGTTCGTGCAGGTTTTGATTCTTATTCACTAAGACTTGTTTTGACTTCATCATCCTCCTTAAGTTAAGGAAGAAATGAGGGTTTTTTTTATTCGAATCCATGACTAGAATCGTGCTAATTGAGCGACATTTGGCTGGTGAATTTGGTGAATTACTATTTGTGAAGTAGTTCCGATTGGGGAATTTTTGTGTTTTAGCTTATTTTATTGCGGTAGCTGTTATCAAAGATGAATGATTAGACCTCAGTTGCTCTGTGATGAACTTGAGGACATCTGGTTGCTGGATAAAATGTTGTGTTTTCATGTATTTTAATTTGTGCAACACGCTAAATAGCATATTTTGATTTAATTTACTGATTCTTTGCCTGATCTGGCTAGTGCATTAAGGAATGAACATATTTACTCTCCATGCGCCTATATAAGTGGCTACATTTTGTGAAGGTCCGTGTATTGATGTGGGTAAACAGTCATTGATAGCTGGATCTTTCACACATCGTGGACCTGGATCATATCTTTCTGGAAAGTAGAAACAGATTGCATAGTGGTGCCAGGTAGAACATGGATGATCATTTCTTAACAAAGGGATATTTTTTGACCAATGGAGAGGGTTGAACCTTCAATTATTTTTTAATGTCCCTGTTTAATAATCTCTTAGAGAAGAGAGACGTTTTTGTGCTTTTTTTGTATGAGACTTTTGCAAGTGGCAAAGACAGAAGTTGTAGCTGACATGTCTAGACCTCCTTACTTACCGTGACAAGGTCAGCAGAACTATCACACTGCGGGATCTTTGAGTTTTCTAGATTTGCCCAAGATCTTAACATCGGTGTATTAAAGGTTTTCCATGGAGTACTGAGTACATTACCGGCTCAGTTGATGTATAAGAAAATGACTTGATTGGTCTACAGTAAGTGGACACAGCTTTTAATTATTGCAAGGAAGGTAAACTCCATGACATCCATGATCGTAAAAGACAACAATTCTTGGTAGCCGATTTGCAGGAAGTTGAATTGGGCACCAGGTTCCAAAATTTGAAGGGGCTGCTTAGATTTTTTGTTTGTCTTTCAAATATGTTTCCAGTTTATCAATCCCTTTTAAGATCCGTGTCAGTTTTTATTCTATGTTGGAGCGCGCAGTCCTGCATCTGTTATCTGCAGTTGGTGAGGAGAAGAATGCCGTTGCTGGACATTAGTCTGCTTGCTAGTTGGTAACTTGATGCTCGAGAATATTCCCTTCTTTGGTTAACCATCGTCTCCACATCAAAACCTCAATTTATTCGTCATGGGTGAGCAAGAGCAATGTTGGCTTGCACAAATTAGGTCCAATTTCGCTCTGGGCCTTGATGTATTTTTTTGGAAGGACTGTAGCGTTGGAAATGATCCTTCCATCACTTATCCCTGCTCTAGTTCATCTGTCTTCGATGCATGATGCCCTGGTTGCTAGATCCATTATTTGCATAATGGTTCCTCCTGTGGGATATTTACTTCTTTCACATTTTACCCTATCTGTGTCTGAACTCTGAACAAGTTAGTATTTAGACCATTCTGGTATTGGTCTTATTTTGTTTTCTTTGGCTACCTTCATTTGAAATCGTAATATCCCTTCGACTCTCAAGCCTTTGAATGGAATTTTAGGCTCAACTTATTGTAGGTCTATGACCTGCTGCTGGTTTGTAGCCTTCAGAAACGAGTGCTTCATGCAGTCTTTATGGCGAATTTGCTGAAAGTATCATCATTTCTATTGTTGGTACTTGGTAGGAGTTTATTGAATCTGATTTTGGAGATTTTGAGAAGCCATGGATTAGCTCTGCGTCCGTTGAACATCTGTTTTGTAAATGATTGTATATATTGTAATGTTCATATTTTTCTTACATTTAGAAGGAATGAAAATGCGATGTAATTAGAGCGACTCTTTTACTCCCCTCAGCTTTTCGAGAGGTTTGCAAATCGCCCCTGAATTGCACCAGTCACCATTTGCCTGCCTGTGTATGAGCATACTATGAAGCATAAATACGTGAAGTGTAGATATATAGCATGTAGCATCCTATAATCTCATGCATGGTTAGCTTTCAAAATGCTGTTTCTTGCTGGAAGGCTCGTCTAGTGTTTTATCGTTTTCTCTCATCTATTTTTTTTCCTGTTTATTAACTCTTATTTTTTCTTTTACTGTGCGTTTAGTTGTATTTCTTTCATTGCTTTAATCAGCTTACTACTCTTGGGTTTCAGTCCCGTTGACACGTGCTTTTTTTTCTTTCAGGAGTCGGAGGATATTCGTACTTATATGAGCCATTATGGTGGGTAGGCATGATAACAAGTGAGTTCATTCTTTTATTTCCGTATGAGTTATTTAGATTTTTTGTTTATTGTTCACCTAGTCTAGATCCACCTCTATGGTACCTACTTTCAGAAATGCATTATGTAAGATAATTATCTTACTCATAAGCAGGGAGGCGATCATTCCTCTCTTTACTGGATGAGTTATTTTATAGTCATTGGCTTAATTGTTTCTTCTGTTATTCCTCTTACTCCTTTTTATGTACTCAAGGGGGAGAAGTACTTTTTTTCTCACTAGATCAGATCATGTACTCAGATGCTGTCTACGCATTTCCAAGAATGTGAAGTCTTGCACTTTGAAGTTGAAGTTGTTTCAGATCTCATTAAGACAACCCCACTGAAGTGATTAGGTCCTAAAATTGTAAAAGTTTCTACAGACCTTTTCATCTGAATTGTAGTCTGTCTGCTTAGGTAGGTCTGGAGTAATGCTTGTGGGTGCTCTAGTTGGGAAAATATCTGGTTTATGCAATGGTGGAGATAGTTACAGGTGGAAAAGGTGGGTACAAAATGGTTTAGTGTCGTATTTGTGATAGGTGTAAAGGAGCATCACAGTCCTCAGTCATCAGTCCTATCTCTTTGAAAATAACAAATTTGAAAGGGTATACCTGATTTCTAGCTATTGGATGTGTTATGGTGCAAGTGACGACGTAGACCATAATCCATTTTTTTCAATATCGACCCTCCACTCAAGCTTACTACATTTACTTGGCTGGAGGCCTTGTAAAAGGATGTCCTTTTCAAGAAGGATAGATCGATGTTTCCTCAAAAACAGAGGATCATCATGAATTCCAAGCATTAGATTAATGGAGAAAGTGATTTTGGTCAAGTGATATGGGGATTGTACTCATCTTATACAGAAAAAAACTCATCTTATACAGCCGTGGAACTAGTCTCAAAGTAAAAGTATCGAATTTATCATAACGGACCAAGATTTCTTGAAATTGATTTGCTAATGCACCGAAAAATATTAAATAAGTATGGAGCTCCTCTCACAGGTTATGGAATGAAGCAGTTGGAGTGGAAGGACATCTGAAGTATTAATTCCTTTATGTACTCATTCTTTTGACCGTGTTGTCCCCTTTAATCGTGAAATTATTGTTTGTATTTTCCCAGGGTATTGAGAAAAGGGAAAACAATAACCTCAGGCAACAAGCTTCTTAGATACTGGTCACAAGGAACTGAAACATTGAAACATATTCTCTTGGATGTTGATTCATGAATGGAGTTGATTTCTAGTATCCACCAGGTCTAGGTCTGCCTTGTTGACCATAGGCTTCATCTTTTTCTTTTCCTTCTCCTCGGGCACCTTTTTCATAAGTAAATTAAACTTCATAAATTTAATGCTACTGCCAGAGTTTCATCTTACTTTTGTAAAATCTAATCAGTATTTTCCTTCTTGGCATGCTATTTAAATATGAATTACTTGAAGTCTGACGTATTACTTCTAATGGATGGTGGTTGCTACAGTGATTGTTGGAGAGATTGCAAATTTTGCTGCTTATGCATTTGCACCAGCTATTCTTGTCACTCCTCTTGGTGCGCTCAGCATTATAATCAGGCATGATAGAATATCAGAAACATAATTAGTGTCGCTTGTATGCCTTGATGGCTAATCCTCATTTTTATATTGCAGTGCTGTGCTTGCACATATTATTTTGCGAGAGAGACTACATATTTTTGGAATTCTTGGTTGTGTTCTATGTGTTGTGGGTTCTACCACAATTGTCTTACATGCCCCTGGAGAACGTGAAATTGAATCAGTAACAGAAGTATGGGCTCTTGCTACTGAGCCTGGTAACTATTTTGTTTGCCTGTATTACTGACCTTTTGACATTATACAACTTCTTACCTGTTAATTAACATGTTATATCATACACTATCTTAATCTGTTATATATTTTATCTCCATGTATCTTTCCTGCAGGTTTTGTCTTTTATGCGGTGTTGGTCTTAATAGCTGTCTTTATACTTATATTCCACTATGTTCCAAAATATGGACAGACACACATAATGTGCTACATTGGAGTTTGTTCTTTAGTAGGTTCATTGTCGGTACGTATCTGCATGTGGTTGTGTTATCCTCTACTGTTGCTATCCTATCTTCACCTTCTTTAACAAGTTTCCTCTCACAGGTCATGAGTGTCAAGGCTATTGGAATTGCATTGAAGCTTACTTTATCAGGAATGAATCAGCTAATATATCCTCAAACATGGGCCTTTACCGTCATTGTTCTTGCTTGTGTCCTCACGCAAATGAATTATTTAAATAAGGTAGTTAAGTCTCTTCTGTTTTCCTTTTTTTTTAATTAAATAATCACTTGCCCTTTCTATCAAAACCTTCGATGCCTTCGCATTTCATGATGTAGTGCCTGATCTTTTTGTTCTTCAGACAAGATATAATATAATGTTCATCGTTAAATAATACAAATATTACAACATAAGATCAAATTTAATATATAAGTGGGCCAGCCAGTCTGCTGTGATAGTTGGATATTGTGTATTGCGTCCTTCATACTGTATATATAGAGGCAATTGTTTTAAAATGATTTATATCATCGACTACAGTTTGGTTCTTCTGCTTACATGGTTGTATTCTTTTAGAGGAGCGGAAATTCTTAGTTTGACCATATCGGGATCATAGGTTATTGTTGAGAATTTTGAGCCTGTGGCCATTTTTATAGACTAAGATTTGAGGCAGTGTATTAGAGAACCTGATTTGGTCATGCCTTTGAGGTCAATTGTGAAGCCACCATCTACTGGGAATATGAAGGAAAATATATAATAGGATTAGAAGGGTACACTTATGTTTCTCATAGAATTAGAGAAGGCCTGTGATAATGCCTTGGGGAATAATTTGGTTGGCATTAGAGGGGTAAGGACGGAACTGTGGCATTTAATGGCCATTTCTGACCATGATTGCTTATACTTGAGACTTGCTCGATTGTAGGAGGATTATCTCAAGGCTTGACTTCAAACCCTTGTCCTTGTGTTCTACTGATGGATGGTATTTCATATTTGGGATGACTGAGCATATTTGAGTCCCTTATTATGTTGGATGTTATTTGTGGACAATACTGTCCTTATTATGCCACTCCAAGGCAAGGGGAGTCCGGTGGCTGAGAAGCATACACTCATGGGGATAGGAGTGAAATCCAACACTGAGAGGAAGTTGAATCTCCAAATCATAAATGTTGGTAGTAATCAGTAAAGGAGTTGGCTATTGTGTCTGTCATTCTTAATGTTTCTTATCTCAAGGTTTATTTATTATTATTTTTAAAATTAAACATCCTTGAGCGAAGATTGAGATATCAAAAACAAACCTCCACCATCCAAAAATTCAGGAGATTTAAGGCTTTTTTCCTTCTAGTTCTGCAAATAATAGAGGCTTAATAATAGTCACTAATCATACTTATTGGAAAAATATTACTGATCATGAAATTGGTATATACTTCCTCCGTCCCGCTTGAAATAGGATTTTGGTAAACTTTATTACACTTTTGACCAAGTAATTTAAATAAAAAATAGTTATCCTAATAAAAGTTAAAATAATTGTATCATGATTAATAATACTCTCAATAACAATTTTTAGATTTTCATTAGAATAATTATTTTTTATATATATTACTTGGTCAAAGTGTACTTAAGTTGACCAAAATCCTATTTCGAGCAAGATAGAGGGAGTATGGGTTACAAGGTTTTGGCATTGTCCATCTGATATATGAGTATTATTTTTATATTTGTTATTTTATTGTTATTTTCTGATTTTCATTTAGGTAGGTGATAGTTTCATGTTTTTGAAGTAGATTTCGGTTATATTTTGATGTTATAGAGTTTTATTAGGTTATCATAAAGATTATGATTATTTTAAGTGGTGGTTGACTTCTTTTTCAAGTTTTAAAAGCCCTATAAAAATGGGATAGATTGTAATTTCGAATGTCTCTTTATTCCCCAAAGTGGACTCGGTTTTTTGGTTGCCAATATTCGGTATTCATTGATTGAATCAACGAGAATTGAAGATCATTCATTGGTAGTCGTGCGCGATTCAACAGTGTTTGATATTTATCCTTCCTTCTTTCACTAGTAATCGTGCGCGATTCAGAGTGATTGATATATCCTTGCTTCGGTTGCATCACCATCTCATCATTCTCAGTATTGTTGGAAAAAAGAGGAAATGCACAAGTTTCAAGTTTCAACTCTAGTTTTTGCTAGACAGGAACTAGCTCAGCACATACTCCCTCCGTCCCTCTCGAAATAGGATTCGGGTTGGGCGCAGGGATTAAGAAAAAAAAGTGTAAGTGAAATAGGCGTTGTGAGTATGAAAAATGGGGTATGGGAGAGAAAGTGAGGTAAGAGAATAATGAGTGTAAAGTTGTTGTGAGTGTGAAAGTGAGTCCTATTAAATAAAAATTTCCATTTTGGGGTTTTTCTTATTTTCATTGAGACGCCCAAAATGACAAAATGTCCTAATTCGAGTGGGACGAAGGGAGTATATTACTAGTTGACGTTCTCTAGTTGTCAATGTCACCACCCCAAGATTAACCAATTTCCACATAATTCTCATAAAATGTCCAATTAACTTCTAAATTTTAAAATAGAAATGACTCAAAATTAAGTCCCAAACCTATATATCAACATTCAATTAATTCAATTACCCTTTAACACAATTCCGTTACTTCCCAAGCCTTTTACAAGACTACCAATATTCCATAAAAGCACTTTGTGCATTAACACATGTTATAACACTTGCATTGATCTCTCTTTATATAACACTATGTCAACCAAGGATCATAAACACATTCATATTCATATTACTTCTACATCTCACCAAATATTCTTTCCAATTCACATATCAACTTCTTGTAGCCACAAAATAACAATCAATGAGCATTCTCATGCTTAACACACATCTCAAATTCACACTTAGTATATCATTTACACATTACACCATGTCATTTGACATGTATTACTCACATATATTTAAAATTCTCAAACTTGACATTATGATTAAACTTGAATCCTTAGAAATAAGATGATTATGAATTTTAAAAATTCATGATCATCATAACACATCCACCTTAAAAGGAATGTTGTCCTCATAATTCCATCATTTAGTAGGTTGAACTTAGGTGAATTGTTCTCATACATGTAATAGCACACGTAAGGCCACATATGACTATATAAAACACCAAGGGTGTTACTTAGTTGATTCACTAGTATGCTTCAATTTACCACATACACATAGTAGCACATAATGCAACACTTGCCATTTATTCACCATCTTCATTATCATAAGTCATGAAATGACACAAATCTATCAAAGTACACTTCAAGCTTTCAACAACACAAGAACATTTCTATATTGTCTTTTTCTCACCTACTCACAACCATCACCAAACTTAAATGTTTGACACACAAACCTAAGGTCATGGATTCCATCCCAACAAGCTGTAAGCTTACAGGCCGGGTCTAAGCTCTGATATCAACTGTCACGACATCAAGATTATCCAATTTCCAAATAATTCTCATAAAATGTCCAACTACAGCAACAACAAAGCCTTAGTTCCAAAATAATTTGGGGTCGGCTAACATGAATCCTCACATGTTATCGTGTAAAAAGGTTGTTGGAAAAAAAAAAATCAACCCCCCACATAGATTTTTGCCCTCCACTCCGGCCTCTTCAACACCATACTTTCATCCACTCCAAGTACACTCATATCATTTTCAATCACTCTAATCCAAGTTTGTTTGGGTCTTTTCCTACCCCTCGCCATTTTATCATTTCTCCACTGTTTCGGCCTCCTAACCTAGCGCATCACTCCTGCCTCCTTCTCACATGTCCAAACCACCTTAGACGATTTTCCCTCGTTTTATCCTCAATGGGCGCAACTCCTACTTTATCTCTGATCAACTCATTCCCCAATCGATCATTTCTTGTATGACCGCACATCCATCGAAGCATACGCATCTCCGCCATATTCATCTTATGCACGTGACATTGTTTCACGGCCCAACATTCGGTGCCGTAAAGCAATGCCAGCCTAATTGCCGTGCGGTAGAATTTTTTCTTTAATCTATTGGGCATGCCGCGATCACATAGAAACCCTGTGACACTCTTCCACTTCAACCAACCTGCCTTAATCCTATGAGCCACATCTCCATCTAATTCTCCATCATTTTGGATAATGGATCCAAGATAGCGAAAAAACTCAGAAGCTTGTACAATATTTCCATCAAATGTGACCGCCCCTGCCTCCCTACTTCCAACTCTGCTAAACTTGCACTCCAAATATTCAGTCTTGCTTCTGCTTAGTCGAAAATCTCGAGATTCCAAAGTGTGTCTCCACAACTCCAATTTACTTTTAACACCCTCTCTTGTCTCATCAATCAGCACAATATCATTTGCGAACAACATACACCTTGGTATATCATCTTGAACTGGCCTCGTCAATTCGTCCATTATTAAAGCAAAAAGAAAGGGGCTAAGTGCGGAACCTTGATGCACTCCAATCTTTATAGGGAACTCTTCGCCTTTCCCAACACTAGCTGCAGACACAAGTACTAACTTCATTATACATGTCATTGATAATATCAATATATTTCTTTGAAACACCCTTCTTTGCTAATGCCCACCAAAGTACCTCTCTTGGCACTTTATCATACTCCTCCAAATCAATGAAAATCATATGCAAATCTTTCTTTTGATCCCGATATTTCTCCATGGTTTGTCTCATAAGATATATTGCCTCCATAGTCGATCTACCCGGCATAAACCCAAATTGGTTATCCGAAATATCCACAATTTTTCTCAGCCTTTGTGCAATCACTCTTTCCCAAAGTTTCATAGTATGTCTCATTAGTTTAATCCTCCGATAGTTGGCACAATCTTGGACATCACCTTTGTTCTTATACAAAGGGATCAGAGTACTCTTCCGCTACTCTAATGGCATTGTATTAATTCTCCATATCTTGTTAAATAGTGTTGTTAACCAATCTATTCCCCTCTCTCCGAAACATCTCCAAACCTCAATTGGTATACCATCCAGTCCTACAGCTTTCTTCAATCTCATCTTTTTCATTGCCATTTTCACTTCACCCTTTTTAATTCTCCGCATAAAATCTCGATTAACCATACTCGAAGAGATATTTAAATCTCCAATATCCTGCTCTTGACCGCCATTGAACAAGGTATCAAAGTACGAACTCCATCTATCTTTTATCTCTTTATCCCCGACTAGAACTCTTTGGTCTACATCCTTCACACATTTAACCGTCCCAATATCTCGTGTCTTCTTATCCCTCGTACGAGCGAGTCTGTAGATGTCCTTTTTCCCTTCTTTTGTATCCAACTTATTATAAAGTTTCTGATTCACCTTTGCTCTTGCCTCTCTTATTGCTTTCTTAGCATCTCTTCTATCTTCCTTATACTTCCCATAGTTCTCGTCGCTCCTACATTTCCTCAATAATTTGTAGCACTCTCGCTTGCCCTTGATTGCTTGATTTACTTTCTCGTTTCACCATGAAGTGTCCTTACTTGGTGGCCCGTTTCCTCTAGATTCTCCAAGGACTTCTTTCGCCACCTCCTTTATGGTATGTTCCATCTTAGTCCAAGTCGAATCTATATCCATATCCTCCATATTATTCTACCAAATACCGGTATCGACCATCTTAGCTACAAATTTCTGTTGATTCTCCCCTTGAAGTCTCCACCACTTGATTCTAGGGTCTACCTGTGGTTTTCTCTTCCTCGAAATTCTTTTACTTCGAAAATCAAGTACCACCAGTCTATGTTGAGTTGCTGTGCTCTCATCCGGAATAACCTTGCAATCTGTATAACTCTTTTTGGGGTGTAAGTGGTTTAGCTCAAACCGCGGTTTGAGACCGAACCGAGCTAAACCGTGGGGTTTAGCTCGGTTTTTTTATTTAAGTGGTTTAGCTAGGTTTTTACGGTTTAGCTCGGTTTTTTTATTTAAGTGGTTTAGCTAGGTTTTTAAAAATTACAAACCACATGGTTCGGTTTAGCTTGCGGTTTGAGGGTGCCAAGCCGAACCGAGCTAAACCGAACTGCCAAACCGAGCTATGGAACCGAACCGCCAAACCGAGCTATGAAACCGAGCTAACTTACATTATAAAAAATCTGGTCAATAAGGGGCCAAAGTGCAATTTGCTAGAGATTTTCCCACAATCTCCTTACCCTAGCATTTCTTTCGGCCCAAGCTCTCTCTCTCTCTCTAAAATTTCTCTCATCAAACCACAAAATCATTCCTTCTTCCTCACTAAATATTGATTCCCATCCCATATACTTCCTTTTATCCAAGATTATCAAGCTCGAATCATCAATTTTGAGCAAATATTTGAAGAAATTTGAAGTTTGAAGAGTAAATGGGTTTTGCGATTTGTTTCTGTTGAGCTCAATGAGGTACTAAAGATTGTTTTAAGATTGTTGTTTGGTCCATAATCCATCTTTAAACCGCGGTTTAGACCGAGCTAAACCGAACCTTGGCGGTTTAGCTTAGCTCGGTTTGAATTTTTTTGTGGTTTAGCTCGGTTTGAAATTTCTCCAAACCGATACTAGCGGTTTAGCTCTAAAATTTTCCCAAACCGAGCTAAACCGAACCGTTTACACCCCTAACTCTTTCTACAAGCATTTCTTACTAAGAAGAAGTCAATCTGACTCGCATTACCTCCACTCCTATAGGACACCAAGTGAGATTCTCTCTTCTTGAACCAAGTGTTCATTATACTCAAGTCATATGCCAACGCAAAGTTCAGGATACTATTTCCTGCTTCATTCCTCTCCCCAAAATCAAAACCTCCATGTATGCTCTCAAAGCCATGTCGACTAGACCCCACATACCCGTTCAGATCACCACCAATCACTAATTTCTCACCACTAGGTACTCGTTGCACTACCTCCTCCGAATCTTCCCAGAACACTTGTTTAATAGATGCATCCAACCCTACTTGTGGTGCATAGGCGGAAATAATAGTTATAATCTCATCACATATCACCAGTTTAATGCCCTTAATTCGATCACTCTTCCTGTACACTTCCACCACATCATTAATATACTCCTTATCAATAATGATACCCACTCCATTTCTACCCTTATCCTTTCATGAGTACCAAAGCTTAAAAATCCTAAGGCGATATTTCTTTTGCTTTCTCTCCAACCCACTTAGTTTCCTGTAGACACATTATGTGAATCTTCCTTCTCCTCATAACTTCCACCACCTCTGCTGATCTCCCTGTCAAGGATCCAATGTTCCAAGTTTCAAAGCGCATCCCACTACCCTTACACCTACCATTGACTAGCTTCTTTACCCGCACTCGTCCGCAATGCGGGAACCCTTGCATATTTGACACCACCCCCGGGCGAAGAAATGGTGCGTCGCTTCCGGGCGACGACCTAGCAACCTTTGCATACTTATCACTACACCCAAACCTGTATATCAACATTCAATTAATTCAATCACCCTTTAACACAATTCCGTTATTTCCCAAGCCTTAAACAAGACTACCAATATTCCATAAAAACACTTTGTGCATTAGCACATGCTATAACACTTGCATTGAACTCTCTTTATAACACTATGTCAAACAAGTACCATAAACACATTCATATTCATATTACTTCCACATCTCACCAAATATTCTTTCCAATCCACATATCAACTTCTTGTCGCCACAAAATAACAAGCATTGAGCATCCTCATTCTTAACACTCATCTTAAATTCACACTTAGTACACATTACAACAAGTCATTTGACATGACATATATTTAAAATTTCTCAAACTTGATATTATGATTAAACTTGAATCCTTAGAAATAGGATGATCATGAATTTTAAAAATTCATGATCATCACAAACAGTTTCTATCTTATTTCTTGGAAAATTAGATCTCAGTTTCGGTCATATCTTATACTGTTAAGACTCTATATACCTCAAAGTGTGTTCTTGTGTAAACTAAAAGAAAAGAAAAAGAACTGTGCCCCGAACCTTACCTATGATCAGGAGTCAAAATCATGTTACCGGCCTTCAAGATTTCCCTTCTTTAAGGTTTAGAGTCTAGACTATATTTCATGCAAGTAGACACCTCCCAAAAAAAAAAGAACAACAAAGATGCAAGTATATACCTATTCATTATCATTTGTTATTTTGATGGAACACATTATTTTTGTCTGCATTTGTGGTCATTTGTCAGATAGGGCCTATTAGAAATTTATGCTTTGAATTCCGTTTACTTGTAATAGGCGTGTTTATTTCCATTCCATGTGTGTGTCCATGTGTTCTTCTCTCTCCCACATTTTCATTTCTACCTTTCTGATAGCATCTCCTTCATCTTATTTTCCCTCTATCTTGTGTGATATTTTCTGCAGGCCCTTGACACATTCAACACAGCTGTTGTCTCTCCTATATACTATGCCATGTTCACGACTCTTACTATTGTGGCAAGTGTGATCATGTTCAAGGTAATTCTTTAGCTGATCGGATGTTTAAAAATTGTTTTTGGCTCTGTCAAATATGTTTCAAGGTTTGTGTGATTCCAGTAGCTGCAATCATGTACTTGGGGATCTGGAATGCTGTTTCTGGTTTTGGCTTAATGATCCGAAAGTGGTTCCATTTTTGTAAAGACAGCTGCTTATGGGATTTAGCCCATTTTGTTTATGATTACATATGGAATATATACTACTCCGTCCGTCCCAAATGAATGTCCATTTTTTTCTTCAAATTTGCTTTTGATCAAGAGCAAATTTGAAATTTCTTTTGACAATCATTTTGGGACGGAGGGAGTATCCCCAGAGTTTATATGCGTGCATGTGAATATAAATCTTGAGAAACATTGATGAAGCCTAATATTTTATCAACAGGACTGGGATAGACAGAATCCAACCCAAATTGTCACGGAAATATGCGGGTTTATTACAATTCTTTCTGGAACATTTCTCCTTCACAAAACCAAAGACATGGTTGATGGTATGCCTTCCTCTATACTCTACCTTTAGGTCTTCTATACGTTACCCTACATTGCAAATTGATACATACCGGTTCCAAGTATAAAAATATTAAATTAAATACAGGTAATACAACAATGCGACTCCCTAAGTATACAGACGAGGAGGACGGTTTAGACCAAGAAGGCATCCCTTTGAAACGACAAGATAGCATGAGATTGAACTAATGCACTGTTATGTCCGTGCGTTTTATCTTCTCAAATTTGTAACTGATGTTGAAATTGTAATTTTATCAACCATTGGCTCCGACACCACCACGCTCACATTTTGGATACTGTGAGAAAGAAAGGAAGTTGCCCCTAATTTTATTTTTAATTTTATTTATTTTTATATATTTTGGGGGAGAAAAGGCGAGGCAAAGAGTTTATAGAAGCTTTTTTTCTCATGTAATTGTAAGTGCATCAATCTCTATACACTTGTATACAAAATGTATCTTATGTTTTTTTTTTTTTTTTGGCCAATTTCCATCTATTATTTGTCTAGAGCAGTTGTGTGTTTCTGGGCTCCAACTTTTAATACTTTATTAAAGTGCTTCAATTATACTCCCTCCGTCTCACAATACGTGACACACTTTTCTATTTTGGGTGTCCCACTGATAAGTCACACTTCTTAAAATGGCAAAGAATCTTTACTATTCCCTCCACTCATTCTCTCTCCTACATTATTTTAATACTCACAACACCATTATAATTTACTATTCTCTTCACTCATTCTTTCTCCTACTTAACTATCTATACTCACAACACATCAACCTTTTTACTTTTTTTCTTAATTCTCGTGCGGAACAGTAACTGTGTCAAGTATTACGGGACGGAGGGAGTATATATATATATATATACTCCCTCCGTCCCAGCAAAAGTGTCACTTTTTACCCAAAATGGCGTCCCGTTTGAAGCGTCATCTTTTCTAAAAAGGAAATGTTTTATTAATATTCTATTATCCCACTAACTATTCCCTCCACTAATTCTCTTTCCTCTTTTCAAATTACACTCACAACACTTTTTAAATTCACTATTTTCTTCACTAATTCTCTCTCCTATTTTTAAATTACACTCACATTTTTTCTTTTCACTTTTTTCCTTAATTTGCATGTCACCCCTAAAAGGGTGACACTCTTGCTGGGACGGAGGGAGTATATATATATATATATACTCCCTCCGTCCCGGAACAATCTTCACACTTTCCCTTTTGGGCGTCCCAAAACTTACTTCACACATTTAAAACTTACCTAAAATGGAAAGAAATCTTTACTTTTCCCTCCACTCATTCTCTCTCCTACATTATTTTAATACTCACAACACCATTATAATTTACTATTCTCTCCACTCATTCTCTCTCCTATTTTATTTTCACACTCACAACACTTTCAATATAATACTCCCTCCTTAAAACATGTGCAAACAGTGTATGTGAACATTGTTCTGGGACGGAGGGAGTATATAATACTCCCTCCGTCCCGTCCGAAAGGGCATTTTTGCGTCCTTACACGTGAATTAAGAAAAGTGATGTAGGAAAGAGAAAAAGTGTAGTGAAATAAATGTTGTGAGTGAAAGGTGATATAGAAAAGAGAAAGTTAATAGTTAATGAATATTTATTGTGAGAGTATGACAAGTGAGTCTCATAAATAAAGAAGTAATAAATTTTTTTTCATTTTGGTTTGTGTAATTTCAAATGGAATATCCAAAAAGAAAATTTATGCTCTTTCGAGCGGGACGGAGAGTGTATATATTATAACTTTCTGCTAGAGGTGCATGTTCATCTTTGTCAGTCACTTGACTGTTCTTTTTCTGTTGTCATGATTTGTATTTTCCATCAGTCCCTATATAAATGTCATGACAAAGTTATATTGGAATTAATTTTATAGTATATAGTTAAACATTTAATTAAAACAAATCAAATTAGGAAGTACTCATTTTATCTCAAAATAAATACAACAACAATAAAGCATTAGATTTATAATAAATAATAATAAAAAATTAAATTTGCTTTTAATCATATACTACCCTCTGTCCCATTATAACTCGCACAGTTTGACTATTTTATGAAATTTGATCATACAACTACGAGAAATTGATATATTATAATTAAATTTTAAAACTTTTAATTTTTAGTGTTGTTAGTAATAAATCAATAACAACTTTTAAAATTTCATCAAAATGTTTTAATTTCTCGTTATTATATGGTTAAACTTCATAAAAAAATCAAACTGTGCGAGTTGTAATGGGGCGGAGAAAGTATTTGAAAGTAATTATTTGTTTATTTATTTTGGGAATGAGAGATAGTAGTACGTTTGGCAGCCAGTGACCTTTGCATAAATTATGCAACATGATTAAGCAGTAAAAACAAGAAAGTCACCTGTATTTGACTGTACAAGTCAAATACTAAAGTCACATTCACACCCACCACAGTAATACCTGGTCAACTTACCACTTTGAAAACTTCAACTCAGTGGGTCAAACTCAATCAAACCCTCATGACTTGTGTCAAGAAGATTGAGATGTTGTTTTCTATGTAAATCTCTAGACCCCAATATGGCATTGGCATCAGATAATGCTTTGTTTTGTGCCTCCCTTTTTCTTGGTTTTTGTTAACTAACTTTTATGTTGGATTTTGACATGGACAATAAATCTTTCAATAAACTACTAAAATCCCCCTCCAAATTAGGAAGATTTTAAGGGTTTGTTTTATTAACAAACACCATGAGAAGGAACATATATTGAAGAGGAATTAGGGAGCAACAAGTAGCCTTACATTGTTTTTTAAATATATCTCCGTGGTCTCAAAATAGGATTCTTACTTTTTATTTTTAGTCTGTCCAAAGTAAGGTTTTTAGTTGTTTTATTATTCGAAGCGATCTCATTGTTTACATTGAGGTCGGATCGAGACCAAAGATTTTGAGCGACCAATCCGGAAGAACAATTCATGTCATAAATAAGTATTCTTAATTTCTTCATGCTCATTCCAAGTTGGTAGTACCATGAGTAAATGAACAATGAAATCTATTAGTCATTCTCACAACAAAAACTCTTAACCCACTTTCTTTCTGCTAATTTATTTTTTACACTCACAGTATTTATCTTTTCTTAATTTTCATGTAAAATTAAACTAATTGTGGGACGAAGTGTGGGATGGAGGGAGTACTATATTATTGTACAAATGTAACCATATCCACGGTCCTCTCCCAAGCAAGGACCACAACAAACCAACACCCTATGAGTTGGAATCAATGAGATCGGACCATATCCACAGTCCTCTCCCAAGCAAGGACCACCACAAACTAAACACACCCTTTAAGTTAGAATCAATGACATCGGATGTCATGTCAGTTAGACTTCGAATTTTTATTTTGATCATATAGATTAATTTTACAAATTTTATACCCACATCCCCAATATCAATATCGGGGAGTTGGTCTTGTGAAAAATACGTTTTTTCTGGCACTTAGAGAAAACGTGTTTTGGGTTTTTCCGTTTGTGCCAGTTCCAGTTAAACAAAGTGCCAGTGTGATAAAGTGTCAGTGCATGTGTAACAAAATGCCAGTAAAAAAAGTGCCAGTACCAATTTAACAAAGTGTCAGTGTAAACTGACACTGGCACTTTGTTAAACTGGGGCTGACACTTTTACACGGGCACTTTTATATACATGAACTGACACTCTTCACACTGGCACTCTGTTACACTAACACTGGCACTTTGTTACACTAATATTTTTTATGGCTCTCAAAAACACAAGCACTGGCATTCAAAAAAACATGGACTGACATTCAAAATCACGTACACTGACACTCAAATACACATACACTGGCACTCAAAACACTGTAATTATTTTTGCTGGTATTCAAAAAAACAAGGACTGGCATTCATAAACACATGGACTGGCACTCCAAAACACATGAACTGACACTCCAAAACACATACACTGACATCTAATTACCCAGTCCCCTGCACACCATTCTACACCTTGCTGGCACTCACCATTAACCTTGCTGGCACTCTACCAATTGATATTCAAAACCTAAAACCCACAAAATAAATTCTAATTTAGATCAAGAAAAGAGATGGGTAGCAGATTTCGAAGCAGGGGGAGTAACTTATCTGTTCGGATCATTCTCAGCATGATGTATCAATTCAAAAATCTATTCTTCCAAAATCACACAGCAGCATATTCAATAACAAATCAATAAACAGTGAATTAAAATTATCAAGTTTGTATTCATTTAAGAACATTGAAGAAGGACATGAAGGAGACAGAAAGAGGCGTCGGCTATCGAGTTTAAAAGCAGGCGGAGATGGCAAAGAACGGAATGCAATGGAGAAGAGTAGATACGAAACATTCCTTGGTTACGTCGGGGTTGAAAGGCGGCGATCGATGATGCGGCGGAGAGAAGATGAATCTCTAGAGCTCGACGGCTAATGCAAATGAGAGCCACTGTGTTTGCGTTTAGCGAGAGAAAGTAGAGAGAATGAGCCGCCTCGCTTTTTAAAACACGTTTTTTGTTAAGTTAACAAAAAATGCGTTTTTTACAAGTTTTTGACATATCAGGGACATGACTGGACATTATTTATTGATAAGAAAAAATAATTAATCTTGATCATTCATCTAACACCGTATAAGTTCAGTTGGATGCTAGTCCTACTCAATCCCACACTACACACACAAAGATGAAAGGAGAGATTAAAGACTTTAGCCTTGTCTAAGTTCAGTTGGATGCTAGTCCTACTCAATCCCACACTACACACACAAAGATGAAAGGAGAGATTAAAGACTTTAGCCTTGTCTTTGCTCATTCTCCTTTTTATCTTTTGTCAATGGAAGAAAGAAAGATGACATGAACAAAAGGCAATGCATGTAAAAAGAAGAAGGAATAAATCTTGAAAAGATGTATCACACCAAGAAATCATTGAGTCCCTTTTTTTTAATTTTCTCCTAATATTTAAATACACAAATCAAATTATAATTATACTAAAAATCCCAAACCAATATCCTCCTATACAATCTCTCTTTTAAACTCCTACTCATATCCATTTGGACCAAACCAACTAATTACAATTAAAAAAAAAAAAAAGGAGAAATTATAGTAATAACAAGCACTAGCAATGATAGATGAAAACCTAGATACCTTCATTCTCCCTTTCATGAATTTCTTCATGTAGAAACCATTAATTTTTTCACAAAAAATAAACACCCAATTCTGCAAAACAAAAGTACTTATAAATCCAAATGCAAATGTGCAGCCAAATTTAGATTAATTTGCACATGAACTAACCAATTTAGACATCTTTCACTCTATCATTGAGATTCATTTTGTTCATCTTCCACACTATCTGAATTTTGCTGCTGATCATGTTGTTGTTGTTGTTGTTGCTGTTGATGTTGTTCTAGAGAATGATTTTGATCCGAATTCATATTCAATCCGCCTCTCGAATAAGCATTAAGAGCTGCCAACATACCCAAATTACCCTCATTCATCCCCAAACCAAGATGTTGTGAAGGTTGATGTTGTTGCATCAACATTGAACCCAATTGCAATGGATTTCCTCCTCTCCCACCTTGAACTTCAATGTTTCCGGGAATGTTGAATCTCGGTATGAAATGCAGTGGGGTTTGATGTGTGTTCCCACTGACAGCTTGTGCAGTGGGAAACGGCCACATCTGTTGTTGTTCAGATGTGGCCGTAGTAGCACCGGCACTAGCAGTAACAGGCAACATCCATAATGTGTTGGTTGTTCCACTGCTAGCTGCCGGTGCTACTGCCCACATAGCAGTGGCTGGCATCATATTTGAATGCCGGAATATACCAGAAGAAGGTCCAGCTTCTTGCTGTTTAGGCAGTTCCATATCACTCTTGAAATGTTTATTTGTCGGTGAATCCGAGCCACCGGATGCTTCACCTCCTCCTCCTCCTCCTCCTCCTTGATTCTGATGACTTTCTTCTTTGAATAAATCTTCTCTGAATCTTTTTCTCATGTAATTGTCCGTAGACTCAGACTCACCGCCATCACCTCCGTTGCCACCACCACCAGTCGGCAATGCTTCCGCAATTTGATCGGCGGTTAAGATATGTTGATTATGCTGCTGATGCTGTTGTTGATGGTGAGGATGATGAAAACCCAACATGTGCGAGAACCCTTCTTCAAACGGGTGGTGTGCAAGGGCCAAAGCAGCATGGAACGAGTGAGGGGTCGACTTTGATGGCGGCGCCGAGAAGGTGGATCCGCTGCTGCGCAGCGACACGTTCAAGGTAGAGAAATTCGCGGGGATAGTTCCGGTACCGGTAGTAGCAATAATTGCCGGCTCGGCCTGCTGCAGAAGCCATTCAATTGTCTCGCCGTCGGATTTATGACCCAATTCTCTAGTCAATTGAAAAACTCTAGCAGCACAAGTAGCCGGCATTCGAATTCTCCGGCCACGGCCGTCGACTTTAGTGTGTCTGTCCTTTGTTGACCGTTTTGGAGCTGCAACGGTGGTAATCGGTTGTGGGTTTTTCTCGGAAGCATCGTCGGATCTGGTGGCGATTGCTAGGGAGGAGTCAACAAGCTTCGCCGGCGGTGGGTGTTGAGAAACGGAGGAGGGGGAGGCGGAAGAGAGTTGTTGTGTTGTAGGGGAGGAAAGAGAAGAAGAAGTAGATAAATGAACCGGTTGGATAGACATGGAGCCCATGAATGGGGTTGAGCGGCCATGAAAAGGGACCACATGAGGTTGATTGTGGTGGTGGTGGGGTTGGGTTGAAGTGGTGGAGGCGGTGGCGGCGGCGGCGCTTTGTTTATTGTTTTGCAAATCTGTTAATTCCATTTTGAAAAATCTAAAAAAAAAAAAAGAAAAGAAAAGAGGATACTTTGAAAAGTGGGTTGAAGATTGATAGTATTTGTTAAGAGCACAATTGAAAAAGAAAGAAAGAATCTATCTTGTATCACAATTGAAGACCATCACTATCATTTCCTCTCTCTCTCTCTCTCTCTCTCTCTCTCTCTCTATCTCTCTCTATCTCTCATATTCTTGGTGGTTTTGGGTGGAGGGAGAGATAAAAAAAAGTAGCGGGGAGAGGAGAGGAGAGGAGACTAGGAGGAGGAGTTTGTGGGGGTACTTGGGTTGTAATTGACTCTTGTCTTTCTGTTCTCAATATCTGTGTGCGAGTGAGTGAAAGAAGCACAAAAGTCAGAAGTGATAGCTAGTTGAAAAAAGGGACCAGATATGAAGTCGCGTAAATTATTTAAAATATTTTTAATAAATTATTTAAACATGAATAGTCAAAATAAAAAAAATAAGAAAAAAGATGGAGTGTAGTCATGTGAACTCGGAGCAATTTGACACACTTAAATTGAGATATTACCGATATTTTTTTTTGACTCTTGTCAATTCATTCAACTCTGCTCTCGAATCTTGATCATCCCATTCATCTTATTACTTCTCAATCGAATTGCATTACTCTGAATCTGAACCTATATAATATAAAGAGCAATTGTGGATGTATTAGGGTGTAAATGATTCGATTTGGTTTGGTTTGGGTGAATTTACGGACTGAACCACTAGTCATCGGGTTGAGAAATTTTCAAATCGATCCAAACCAAACCTCTATGGTTTGATTCGGTTTGATTCAAACCGAGATTCAATTATGTGGTTCAAATCGCGGTTCAGACCACGGTCAAAACCGTGATTCGGACCATGATCTAGACTACGGTTCAAACCACGATTCAAATCGCAACTCATTTTCATATTTGAATAAACTTTCCATGATCTCGGAGGAAGAGCGAAAGATGCGAGTGTTAACAGGAAAGTCGGAGGAAGAGAGAGACTAGAGGAAGAAAGAGGCCAAAAGAAGAAAAACACTTTACAATATTCGATCGTGGAGAGAACTTAGTTATTTATGTGTCATATTGACGATAACAAATGATGAAATTAATATTAAATAAGATACACAACGGGGGTTAAGATTAGTCTATGTAATGTAAGTTCTTTTTATTGATCTAATAGTAAATTTTAATAAATATATGACGCAGAACGGAAGTCGGATAAATTTCGTGATTAGCGCACTAATCACAAGAACTCTTCAAGCGAAGAATCCTCAAACACGAACGCAGAACGAAAGCCGGATAAATTTCGTGATTAGCGCACTAATCACAAGAACTCTTCAAACGAAGAATCCTCAAACACGAAGAACTGAAATCCACCAGAAAAGAGAAGAAATTCTCTGAAATTTAATTAATCAAAAACTAAAAACTGTCTTTTACAAAAACCCTACCATAACTATTTATACTAGTAAAAGAACATTCTAGAAATAAAACCCTAATGACCTAATTAAAATCCTATTGACTAAAATAACCCTGCTCAAATCCTAAAACGAAATAGTAAAATAATGACAAAAATAACCCTAATTAATTAAACCCAAATCAGTAAACAAATCAGAAACGCAACAACTTCAGTATTCCACCGTCTTTGATGAGGCGCCCGCCCGGAGAGAGTCCATGCGGCCGCCTGAGTTGCAGCGCCCAAATCCCCCCCGTTGAACCTCCTTGAGGCGCCCGCCTGGTGAGCTGTAAGGCGCCCGCCTGGGTCTCCGTAGAGGCCATTGCCTCCTGCATCAGTCAACCACTCTTCAAAAGAACTCGACCCCAAGTTCATATCTGATATTTGGCAAGATCCGTCCCAGAAGAACAAATACTTTGAATAAATTAATGCTTTTCTTGCCTTCGGAAAGAATTTTAACACTCGTCCGTCCCAATGAAACAAGTATTTTGAATACATTCGCCCCTTTTGAAAGTTTTGAGGTAGACCAATTTTGTCCGGATGAAAATTAAGACTACCAATCCCATCCATCCGTTGATCGTTCGTTCCATCTTCCTCAGAGCCCATAATGAATGAAAAACTAGTGTCCTCCATGGACTCTTCCACAGTCTTCCCATGATCAAAAATATCATCGTATTTAAATTCTTTTGTCCAATCAATTACACCCACGACATGCTCAAAGATCGATGGTGTAGACCCAGTAATACCACCCACATCTTTATTCATGGGCTCAACTAGGGCATGATCATAGACCATAATATTTGTAGGAACCATAATACTTGCAGGAACAATTTCACATACCTGAAGGATCTCGTATTTTGCACATAAATCTGCCCCTTCCTCCACCTCTTCAGATTCGGCCAAGGGAACTGCCGGAAAGACGGATTTGTCAACTTCTGAATTTAATTCTCCTCTGTTTGAATTTGATCCTTTCTTTTCAATCGTCTCGACGCGGTGGAGGCTTTCTTCGCAACTTTCTTCTTGAGCACAATTTTTGTTATTCTGCAACAAGACCTCGAACTGGCTCCGACGTTCTTCTTCAAAGACGCTCATAGATTGCGTGCATCTACGCGCTTTCGCTTCGAATCTTGGCAAGGTAGTGATCGGCTTTGTCGGCATAAAAATTGGCTTCCATCCTATGTCGCTGCCTAAGCACTCGCTCCCTTGATGCTCGATTCAGATCTCTGATTGATTTATATTTCTGCACAAGTCGATCATGCTTGTCTGCTTCGTCGAGTTCTTCTTCCTCTAACTCTAGAAAATATTGTTCCTGTTGTTGAGCAACATGAGCACTGGGATTATGGAATGGCTTGGGAGACTGGCGAGAGTTTCCAGAGTTATTGGGAGGAGGGGTGGGAATTACAGCATGTGGGTATTGAGAGCGGAAGACTGGACATTGAGATAAATAATGACCCGGGTGCGGCACCATTGCATTTGCGCTTTAAAGGCAGCCTTGTGGTCGAGAAGAAGAGTTGCGTAATAGGGATTTGGGTTAAGATTTGGTGTGGGTAGCAGCCTCATGGGGAGTAATTTTTGGTAGTGTTTCGACCGTGGTTTGCAAGATAGTTGACTGTGACAGGGAATGGAGAGATGGATTTGGATTGGTGCTGAAGAGAGAGTTCCTTATTTATCAATTTCTCGTGAAGTTCATCAAAAGAAATCGGAGTGTCGCGACTTTGAACCGCAGTTATAACACTCTCATAAGCGGGATCATTTAGTTGATCAAGTACACGATCAACTAAATCACACTACAAGAAAAAGGACTATTTACGGCGGTTAAAATCCGCCGTATATAAAACGCGCCCCGCCGTAAATAGTATATACGACGGACTTTCCGCCGTAAATAGTCCAACGTATAAAGCCTCGCCGTAAATACTATATACGGCGGTATAACCGCCGTAAATACTATATACGGCGGAAATACCACCGCCGTATATAAATGTAGTATTTACGGCGGAAATAACACCGCCGTATATAAATGTAATACAATACGTATTTTAAGGCGTATTTGAATAATCTTTATACGGCGGTTGGTGTAACCGCCGTAAATAAGAGACGAGTCGTCCGCTCCGTAATGAGTCGTCCCAATTGCACCCCCACTGGTTCCCTCGTCCCCCCTTTGTAGACGAGTCGTCCATGGCCATTTTATACGGCGGATTTAGTCACCGCCGTAAATAACTTGATAGAGACGACTCGTCCCACATGGCACGAGTCGTCCCATTTGCACCCCCTACTGGTTCCCTCGTCCCCCCTTTGGGCACGAGTCGTCTAGGCCTTATTTACGGCGGATGATGGGTTCCGCCGTAAATAAGCCTATTTTTTGTATATGCAATGGTTTCCGAATGTTCATCTCTTTTAGGTCTTTTCTTGCTTTATCATTATCTTTTGATTTCCCCGCAGTACCTAACAGAGTATGTAGCACATTATCACACACATTTTTTTCAATGTGCATAACATCAAGATTATGACGAACATGATTATTTGCCCAATATGGCAACTCAAAGAAGATACTCCTCTTTTTCCAATTGTGACACAACTTAGGAACCTTTCTTTTCTCCAACTTGGCTTGTTGCTTCTCACCCTCTTCTCTTTTCCTCTTTTTAATAACATCTTCTATTTTATACTGCTTTCCATATTTTCAACTTGTTTAAGCAATTTTGTTCCAAACAATAACTTGGGCTTATCTCTCACTTCATGAGTACCATTAAAAGAGCCTTTATCCTTACGAAAAGCATGACTCCTAGGCAAGAAGCGTCGATGACCAATATAACAATACTTGCCACCATGATCCAACCATCGTGCTTGAGGTCTCACATTGCAACAAGGGCAAGCATATTCACCTTTAGTGCTCCATCCAGACAACATTGCATATGCAGAAAAGTCATTTATTGTCCATAATAGTGAAGCTCGTAAAGTAAACAACTCATTCCTTGATGCATCATAAGTTGATATACCATCTTCCCACAATTCCTTCAACTCATCAATTAACGGTTGGAGATACACATCTATCTTGTTGCCCGGCCCTTTTGGGCCTTGAGTAAGCACCGACAAGAAGAAATATGGTTGTTTCATGCATAACCAAGGTGGAAGATTGTATGGCATAAGCACAACCGGCCAAGTACTGTGAGATATAGTCATTGTTCTCGAAAGGATTAAATCCGTCGATGCTAATCCCAATCTAACATTCCGAATTTCACTCGAAAATAATGGATAACGTTCATCGAATTCCTTCCACGCACGAGAGTCTCAGGATGCCTCAAAGACACCATCGTCTATTCTTTTCTGCATGCCATCTCATGAGTGTCGCGGTCTTAGATGACCAATACAACCTTTGCAACCTTGGCTTTAAGGGAAAATACCATACTTTCTTCATCGCTACCTGCTTGGGAAGTTTATTCTTGCCACTTGTTTCCGCACCTTCACCGCTACCCCCTTCTTCTTGTTGCTTATATCTAGAGGCTCCACAAATTTCACATTTAGTAAGTTTTTCAGTTTCATTTCGAAACAACATACAATGATTAATGCACGCATCCCACGTTTTATAACTAAAACCCAAATCCGCAGTCATCTTGTACGCCTCACGATAGGAACTTGGCACTTTCACTGACTGAGACAATGCCCTAATGAAATTTTTTAATAAAGAAGTAAATCCCTTATCGGCCACACGATAATTAGCCTTCCAGGTCATAAGTTCTACAATAAATGAGAGTACCGGTAAACTTATCACACCCTTCCCACAAGGCTTGATCAAGCATCTCTCAAAAGTCTAAGAAACTTTGCGGTGGATGCATCCGATTGTACGATTTCTTCAATTCCCGGGCCGGTTACTATCCAAAGATACCCATCCCTTCATGTACCATTCGCCTCATACAATCTTGCACGCCCAATTCAATTTCAATGCCATCTTCAGTTGTCCTATCATTATTATCATTCTTACGCGCCGAAATGTACTCTTCCCCGTGCCTAATCCAATTCTTGTAATCTTTTTGAAATCCCACTTCAATACAATGTGATCTCACGGTTGTACGGACTTTTTGGTAACGATTTGCGCATTTTTTACAAGGACAATATATTTCTTTAACACCAACAGACTTTTTTGAGAATGCAAAATCGAGAAAGTTGTCAACCCCAGACATATACTCATTTGAAATTCGATTATCCAAATCAATCCAACTTTTGTCCATATATGACTTGACTTGATATTTTTAACGTTAAAATACAACCTATATATAAGACCGAGAGACACAAATTTTAGAATAAAAATAAACTCATAAACAAACATAGTCTAAATATGTACAACTTTTGTCCAAATATAGATAATACACATTGTTGGAGCCTAGCCTATTAGTCGAACTTGGGCCCATGATATAGTATAACCCTATGACAACATTCATTCGTTCTCTCTCACAAGCCCCCCCCCCCTAATTGAGAAGCTAATTTAAGAAACTAGGTTGATGTGCAAAAGAGTTGATGCACAGAGGTAATTTTCCCTTCAGGTATTTACTCCCTTGTTTCTTGGTACTAAATTTGGTTCATTATTTGGGTTTACAGATCGAGAAGGACAGATGAGAAAACATATGGAGTTGAGGATGAGAGATCTCACTCAGTAGCATATTTTATCTATGGCTTCATCCTCCCATTATTGCTGACCCTGTAAGTATCATATACATGTATAGTACTCCATATGACAACGCCCCTAGTTGCTTTAGAACAACCTATGACAACTATTCTCTATGTACTCTTGTTCCTTGAGATGGTGATTAGTGATTCACACTTGAAATAACAGAATAAAACCATCTCATTTCAATCTGACATGACACTAGAAAAGATTTCCTAAACAATGTCAAGTCACCAACCAGATGGACGCTTGTAAGTGCTCCAATTTGAGCTTGTAAGAATTTTCGTTAGAAAATTAACGAAATTTATAACATTTCTAACAATTCCTAACAATCCTAACATTTCTAACAAAGTGAGGGCAAAATGGGCATTGTTATTTAAGGATAAACCAAGGAAAAGAATCAAAAAAGTGAAAGAAATGGTCAAAAACCAAAAATAGAAATGGCTGGAACATAATCTGGCTGTTTAATTTGAATTTTAAAAAAGATTATTCCTTGTGTCCAAAGCCTGAAGCAGCATTTAATGAACAGTGCATGCGACTGATCCTATCCGCGTGGATAGGTTTGTCATTTCCAGAGGGCTATAAATTGAGCCCTCCAGTCACAAAAATAAGAAGAAAGAAGAGCACAATTCACAGTATTTGGCGAATATACTCGAGAAAACAGCGAGAATTCTATAAGAATTGTCACCTTTTTCTCTTGAATCTTCCCAACTTTCACTCACTCAAATCAAACCCAAACACTCTTGCATTCAAGCCTTCAAACACAAAGCACAAAGAAGATAGGTATAACCTCCCTCTTCTTACCCTAAATCTCTCATCCATGCATGCATCTTCAAACTACAAAATGTAGTTCATTCATCTTCTTGTCTTAAGATCCAAGAAGATCACCATGGAAGTTCATCTCCATGGATGATCTTCTACAAGGATTTACATTATTTTCAAAGTGTTCTTACTTTCTTGCAAAGAAAACACATTTTCAAAACCCTAAAAACCATTTTCAAGCATCAAATCTTGATTTCAAAGGATAAAATTCCCCTTCCCAAGCAAATGAAATGTTTAGTCCTAATGTACCCCAAGGATGGTTTGGTATAGTTGATTCACCACAAAAATGTCAAGTGATCACTAACCAAAACCTAGGGAAATGGGGACAAGCATGGATGCAAAACCCCCCTTAAAATCATATTTTCTTTCTTGAGAAGTTGCTGTCCAGTAGCAATTTTCCAAGATCCCAGTCCATTGTCTTAATTTTTGGACACAGATAAACTTGGAATTTGGTATTGACTACAAAACACTTTTTGTAGCCAACATCCAGATATTTCCATACATATTTTTACTTTATTTTTTGGGTGAGTAAAACTCCTCTTTTCAAATTTTCTTTTAGAGGCTAGTTCATCAGCTTCTGGAAATCCAGATTGCATATCTGAGATTTCCAGAAGGTTTTGACCCCTCAAATCTTCTCCAAAATGGAAAATTCCTTCGCACAAATCTTATTTAAGGTGTCTGGAACAACTTTCATTCTCTGAGTTTATCCAGATTATGAAGTTTTAAGGCCCTTGAATCCATTTCAAAATCAAAGGTCCACTGCCTTTTTCATTCTGGCAGAAGTGACTCTCAACTTCAAAAGGTCTTTTGAGTACCAAATCTCAACCCAAAAATCTTCCAAAAAATCATGGAATCAGTTTAAAGTCTTAAAAAGATATCCCAATTTTTACTTTTTTGAGTTTCAACTTATTTTGGCCAAAACACACACACACACACAAACACACACACACACAAATGATTTTCAGCTTGGAAGACTCGTTTTACGAGGCATTCCGGGTGCACACTAACGTCCTTCCCGGCGTGTAACATGACCTCCGAACCCAAATCTCTAATCTCGGGCATTTTTCAAAGTTTTGGCCCTTAAAACAAAAATGGCGTGGCGACTCTGTTCTTTTTCCGGGTTTTATTTGGTTTTTTCAAAGAAACGCGAAAAATCGAATTTTTCCCGCGAATGGCACATCATCACAGTGGCGACTCCGCTGGGGATTAACAAGTTTTATCTTTTCAAAAAAAAAGGGGAGAAAAACTTTTGAGGGTCAAGCTTCCGTCCCGGCATAAAAAATCATTTGTTGTGTGTGTGTGTGTTTATTTTGCACATTTCGTGTTTGTTTTGGCCGCCTCGGAAAAAGTCAAAATTTTGACTGTCGGAATCATGTCCCTAACTGTTGGAATTTTTGTGATTATGTGCTTATTTGTTCATTAAATTTCAAAAAAAAAATTAAAAAAAAAAAAAGACTTTTCAAAAAAAAAACTTTCAAAAAAAAAATAATGCATCATACTTTTTAAGACACATAAAAAAATCTCTATTTTACTCAGAAAAAGAAGATAGACTGCTTGCACACTACGCGCACGTGGCCTTACACTGCACACTACGTCCCTAACCCGGGGAAATCCTTGTCGCGGCCCGTTTGGTCTTATTACGCCTCTCGGTGCAAGCACAGGACTACCCAAACATCCCATGGAGCCTCGTGTCGACTACGCACTGTCCGTGACACACTTTGTCCGAGACCCGCTGGTTTTTAGTTTGGTCTGTGTCATGCCCCGTCTCGTGTATAGACCTTTCCTTTCAAGCCTTTGTCGGCATACCGACTCAATATCTTTCGGGTCCCTAATCAGTCAAAGTCATGCCGGTTTTCCACCGCAGACTTTGACCAAGATATTGACCGGCGCCTTGACTTTGACTTTGACTGGCACAAATAATACACAGACTCCCAGCATGACACTGAGTCATCAAGGATTAACGGTTATTCCATGCCTAATTACGGCCTAACTGACGACAAGTCAAGATCAATTGCGGACGCTTATCAGTCCAAATCATGCCGACTTTTCGTCGAGCCCTCGGACATGATCTTGACTTTGACTTCAGTTTTGTCCGTAATTTACATCGAATGCTCGTTAAGACTAGATTACCCGCCAGACTTTTAGGATCATTTTTCTTTTCGGTCGGTGGGACCCGCTTGCCCTATAGGACCTCGCCCGGGCCGTCCACCCCGGGAGGTCGAAATACGGAGTGGAATACGAGGGGCTTATAGACGTAGTGACGGGGCCCACTGATCCAGGATCCAGAGTAGTTTGCGAAAAAAAAAAGAAGAGAAATCTTTTCCAACCGATTAGGTTAATAAAGCATGTTTTAAGTAAACGTGAACAAATAACTGCATGTTGCATGAGCCCAATGCCCAAACACCTACCCTCCTTCCATTCCTGCACATCTCGAACCTTTGTGTCCTTTCCTCGCAGCCTCCTCACAAAGCTTGGTTTCGGCACCGAGTCATCGTTTGATTAGTTGGGAAGAGTCAAGCGCGTCATCGCCTTCACCGTTTGTTCGGACTCCGGTTTCGTAATGTCCGCATCGCCCGGTAATGATGGGGACAACGTCACTCCGCCTCCCGGACCCTCGGACGGTAACAACGGTGGAATCGGTTAGCGTAACGTATGAGGTTACGACAGAAGCACAACCGAATAGCCTTATGGAGGCTATTAAGAGCCGTGGTCCGGCCGCCAGCCTCAATCCCGATGGCACCTTCACCGTGGAAGAAGACGAGGATGCCAACCCCACTCTCGCAGCCCCGACTACACCAGATGCCACCACCCACCTCCTATGGTGCCACTACCGTAACCCATGCTCCTCGGCCTTCGGGTCGCCCAGCCTCCCCAACCACGCATCACCGGATCCATGCAGCCCGACGGCACAAACCAGTTCGCAGTCCCTCAGTGGGGACAAAGCCAGTACGGAATGTCTTCTCATGGTTGGGGTTATCTCGGAATGCCCCAACAAATTGGAATGCCACCTCAGTTCGGAACCGATCAATCCAGACCTTCACAGCAACAACCACAGTTCGGAATGCCGCCCTAGTCTGGTTCTGGGCCACAGTCAGGAGTCCCTCCTCAAAATGGTACTAGCTCAGCTGCTCCTCACACAGCTCTCACAAATCCGTTCCTCACTCAGACTTCTATGGGTTACCAAGCCTCCATCCCGGTGTCATCCGAATCACCGGGACCGCAGTATCCCCCTGGTTACACACCTTCGCCGCAAAGCCATGCACTAACAATCCGGACAAGAAACTCGCACTCAAGCCTACATATGGGCCTTACTCCCGAAATCCGAGCTACCCAGCCTACATCGGGATGCCTTCACCCTATTTGCCGCTTGAAAACCCACAAAGAAGCCGCAAGGTTCTATCCTTTTGCTCGGGGTCCTACTCAAGCTCCCTGTAGTCGGGCCAAGGACAAGTTTTCACCTATGTCCCCGGATTGACCGTTCCCTCCACCAGTCCGCCCCGCAGGTAGCTCCTCTCTCTAGCTCGCCGCCGGGTCTCGAATGCCATGGTTCCACCACAAGATCCTCATCTCGGCTTGGTTCATGGAACAACACAAGGAAATGAAAGCGCAGACGCCGAACCGATCGCCAAGAAGCCCGCTTCCGGCCTACTGCACCCGACTCCATTGTTCCTCTCGCCCCACAAATTCGTGATGCCTAATCTGGATCTCTTTGATGGGACCGCATGCCCGAAAACCCATTTGGACACATATACCTTGGCGATGAAGGCCAAAGTGGTGCACCAATCGCCAGCTAGCCGACTATTTCGCCTATCCTTGAAGTCCAAAGTGCCTTAAAGTGGTTCTTCCGTTTGAAACCCGAAGCCGTGGCTACGTGGGACCAGATTACCAATGCCTTCACAGAGAAATACAAGGCCAACTTGGAATGGGAAACAAATAGAGTTGACCTACAAACAACAAAGGCAGTCCCGATGAGAATGTTGGGGACTTCTACAAGCGGTGGAATCTCGAAACTCGGTGAAATGGCCATCCCTCCTTCCGAAGAGGAACAAGCTGACATCTTCCAGCCATGCTTGAAACCACATCTCGAGAGCCTCCCTCGCTCACTTCCCATACTGGACTTACGGGCCATGGTTAACTCTCGCAGCCTAAGTTTGAAAAGGCCTACAATCAAGAACTGGCCGCCGCGCCCGCTACGTATATCGAGCTCCTCCTTCAAACACTGCCCGCTTCCCGCCAAAGGCAAAGAAATGATTAACTATGCGGGACAGAATGTAATAACACAACTCCTTTTGCTCCCGTGAAACCACTGAGCCTGCACTACGTGTCATGAATCTCGAAAACTTTGGAATGCCTCGAATGACATCTTTAGGGGACTCGTGAAGGAAGGCTTGTCACGGCCTTTGGAGAATTTCCAACCCAGAATCCGAATGCTCCCGTGGATACTACAAAGTATTGCGCTTTTCATCAAGCCCACGTACATCCGATCGACAACCGCTTTACTCCGAAAAAGGCAATCCAGGCTAATAGAGCAAGGAAAATTGGAAGGCCCCGAAGGACCTAATACAAATCAAAAATTCTCTTCGCCAAGGAACCATAATCGTGTGAATATGATTGAATGCGGAGAATCTTCGCATGCCCAGAAGATGCCGATGAAGGTCCCCAAATACCCGTGGCCAACCTCGTCGAGGATCCCGAATTCGGATTCCCCCTCGGCCTTGAGGATATCGAACGAATCGACCCATCTTCGTCTCATGTCGAGACTCCTTGCAAGAATACGAGGCCCGCTATTTCTCGGATGAAGGGTAGTTGATACCGAAGAGCCGGGCCGTTCCTGGCCAAAACATGAAAGGATCATTTACACAAGATGGTTAGAACAATCGAGAAGAATTGAACAAGAAAGCTTCGGACGGCGCTCGTACCGGGGCTTATCAAAGAAAGAAGCCGAAGAACATCTCGGAGCTAGTACACTTCCACAAACCGGCTATTGGAGAACTCGAATACGATCCCGAAGGCAAGTGAAACCGAAGAATCAGTAGGAGGAAGAACCCTTCTACATTCTACACGGTGTCAAATACGTGCCACCCTCTCACTCTTCCCCCGCAGCTTCGGGGAGGAGAAGCCGAGTCGCATCTATCACTTCCGGAATGGGAGCATATGACAATTTACGTGGCCGCACGCACCCATATTCCCCTAACGGGTTTGATCCGCTGTTCCCTCTCCGCCGAAATCCCGGTAGTATGGGAAGAAGATTTCGATGACAAACGACGACGATGATGATGACGAGAGCGAAGAGTCAACCGAGGCCCCGCATCCGAAACAATGCTCGGAACAATCACGCCGAAATGAGCCCATGGGATCCGGGCACAATGGTTGGTTGTCAACAAGTGACGATGAAGGACCACCGAAAATGCAAGTCAAATGCCTAGGGGTGGACCCCAAGAACCGCACCTCGTAAGATGCACATGCGGTCAATGTCCTGGATACTTCGTAGGATGAGGGACAAAGAAAGCCCGCGCCCGCATCCGTACATATCTCGAAATCCTAGAACACAACGTTCCTTATAAGAACCTCGACCGGTGAATGGAAAGGGTTCATTGAAGCACCGGTCGAGAATGGAGGGTTTCAGCCACCGTAAGATGAAGAATTCAGTAAACTTTATCGGATCTTTTTCTTCTTTCCCGAGAACGGATGGCATAACAACCGTAAGGGTCACAACCGGGCCGCTCGAGCGCAGCGAGTGCCTCGCAATCACCGAAAAGGGTTATTGATCTCGAACGTCTCCCCGTAGCCTTCATACCTACGAATCCACATGACGCCTTCCTAATTGCTCCAAATGCCCGACAATGGACCCCGGTGCTCCTTATTTGGACACAGATCTATCGAGCTGCTACATCAAACTCCGAAGGGGAACGTTGCCTATCCTTCACTTGTGGATGCCCTACTTGAAAGATTGAAAGAAAAAGGATGTACGATGAAATGGAGGCTGATAGCCATAACTCTGTGAGCTATACCGGGGATGAAATCGAAAAACCCCCGAGCCCCGACAATAGCGACTCTTGTTGCATGATAACTATGAGCAAGGCAGGCCATGAGAGTGAATCGGAGGACGCCCTAGCTCAGGCCATCCAAGGGGCAACAACACAACCCCGCACTCAAAAGCCTCGCGACTTGGGAAGCGCTATAAGGGCCGCCCAGAAGGAGCCAAGATAGCTCACCCTCACCGTTGCTAGACTCCGTCGTAACCAAAGGCCAATAGCCAAAAAGGCTCCCCCGTTGACATTGGCAATTGAAGAAATCCAACCAAGAGACAACCGAGGAGGAAGTTAACCTGTTGACCCGATCCTGATAGATCTTCCAAGTGGAATCCCAAGGCGTATAAGAAGGCCACGTATCAAACACCGAAAGAAGATCGCCGCCCTATGCTAAGACAAACAAACTCTGCACTCGAAAAAGAGGATCCCGTGCTCACCCAAATTGAAGCAAACACAGCCAACATTTCCTCTCGGTCTCTACTCACTTCGTCCTATCCCCATGTCAAGCCGGAAGAAAGCCCGGCTCACACTCTAGTGCCTATTGATGCTACTCCCGATGATGTGGTACAGCTAATTGAAAACATCCATTACGGGAATATAATCACTTTCACGCATCTCGACCTCCCTCAATTTGGGGCCGATCATAACGAGCCTCTCTTCATCACACCAGCTTGGATGAACGACGCCTCCTCGGGTCCCGGGTTGATAATGGGTCCGGAATGAACATTCTTCCGGCCAAGATCATGAGCCTCGCTTGATATCAAGACTACGTACTTGAAGCCTTCCTCCCTCACAGCTCAAAGCTTACGACTCAACATCTCGAGCAAATTCCTTGGAGTCGCTACTGGACCTCTGGTTTGGACAGAAATTGATACCTGTGGAATTCCAGGTTATTGACATCCCGATTACTTTTAATGCCTTATTGGGAAGACCTTGGCCGCATCAGTCAAGGGGTCGCCTCAAGCCTCCACCAGTGTGTGAAATTCGTCTCGAATGGGGATTTGACAACCATTTACGGAGATTTAGTCACTTTAGAAGGCACAGATACGGGCGAAATACCTATTCTGGAAATCAAACATGACGAGGAAGGTCTTATGCTAACGGGCTTCACTGGGCCGAGCCTCCCAAGGCCCAAGTGTGCAACATAGATCCGACGGTCACTGATAAAATCCCACCTGGCCTTGAAAATGATGAGAAAAATGAGCTATCTACCTCGGCCTCGGCCTGGGAAACACCAACAAGGAACTCACAAACTCATCGAGGTGAAAAGACGGAATACTCGCCACGGCCCGGGATATGAGGCCTCCTCAGCTGACACCGCAAAAGGAAAAAGATTTGAAGCCGCCACAGAAGCGGTCCCCCGACTACCCTAAATCTCTCCCCTTCACCCTAATTTGGCCGACTACTTTGTAAAGGGTCCCACACAACCAGGAAACATCACAGAGCCCACTCCTACGGCAGGGTGGCCAAAGCTACAAGACAGCCTCAACAAGTTCAGGGGAGCCAAAGCTAACCCGATCCGCAGAATGTTCCTGGACCTACCCAAGACACCCGGGGCTACCACTACCGTGAGAAGTGAGTACACTTTCAAAGGCGTGCCAAGCCTAGAGGAACAGTTCGAGAAGCTCACAACCACAATTCCTACTGCCCATGATGGTCCGAAACCTGAGTTTGAATTGACCATGCCGAAAGCCAAAGCCACAGAAGTCTTTTCAGACGATTGGGATGGTCCGATTATGCAACAGTTGTTCGGGGAAGAGATCCAGGTGCCAGATCTGATTGATTTCAGCTCAGTCAAAGAAATGGTAGCGATGATCGAGGGAGGAGAACAGAAACGAGACAGCCCCCGAGTCATGAGGTCACTGACAACAATGCCGTTAAAGAATCGGGAAACTCTCTCAGGCCCGTCGCGACCAAATAACAAATGATCACCAAGCCTGGATTGGTCCCCCATCCCTTTGTGTCAATCTAGGAAAAGTCCTCGGAGTCTTTCATTGTTAAGGTCGAGTCTCTAGAGTCGTCCGACGGCCTTACGCCTGAAGACTACGAGTCTGTAGCAAGCGCTGTATTCCTTTTCGTTTTCAATGAAATGACGAACCTTTCTGAGTATCCCTTGATTGCCACTTTAACTAATGATGAATTAATTAATAAAAAATTTTTAATAATAATTCATTAGATAAAGAAGCAGACACATTAAACAAAAAAAAAATCAAAAAAAAAAAAAATCTTTAAGCAAAGTTATCCTAAAGAGGAAAATCGAGCCCAAGCTGCCGAAGAGATTTTGACGAGTGTGAATCTGGAAACTGCGGAAGAGCCTAAAGAGACGCAGATTGGTGATTTCTTCGAAGGAACTGGAAAGGATGCCTTACAAAATCCTACAAAATCCTCAACTCAAGGAAAGTAGCCCTCTTCATCAAAGAGAACATCATATGTCGATACGGGTTGCCACCAAATCATCTCGTATAATGGATCCCACTTCGAAGGGGAATGTGAAAGACCGGGCGTAATTAATAACCCGTCACAAGTCATCTCCCTACAGGCCCCAAACCAACGGAGCCGTCGAAGCAGCAAACAAGACTTTGGAAAACATTATCCGGAAAATGGCTGTCCAAGGCAGAGATTGGCCCGAGAAGTTACACTAGGCACTCTGGGGCTACAGAACATCAGTCAGAACGGCAACTGGGGAAACACCGTTTGCCCTCACATACGGAATGGAAGCCGTGCTCCCAATCGAGCTAGAGATCCCCTCGCTCCGTATACTGCTGGAAAGCCAGATCAACGAGGTCGAATGGCTCCAGAGTCGCCATGACGAATTGGCCCTGCTAGATGAGCGACGATTGAAAGCCATAGAACACATTCGAGCCTACCAAGGAAGAATGGCCAGAGCCTTTGACAAGAAAGTGAAGCATCGGGAGATCCGAGAAGGTGATCTCGTTTTGAAAGAGAAGCCCCCAGTCCGTATCAACCCGCTACAAATGGGAACACTCAGAGGTCGGGCCTATGCGTCGTCCGAGAAGATCTTCTCCTGAGGAGCCATGCAACTTGCGCACTCGACGGGAATCCTTTTGTACACCCAGTGAATGGTGACAAGCTGCGCAGATACTACGCGTAAAACACTGAGTCAAAAAAAAAGAAAAAAAAAGAAGAAAAAGAGTGCTAGAAGAGTAATACCCGACTAGGTTGAAAACCCGAAAAGGACGGCCTAGGTAAAAACAGGTTGCACCAAAAAAAAAACAACAAACAAAAAAAAAACAAACAAAAAAAAACAAACAAACAAAAAAAAAACAAAAAAAAACAAAAAAAAAAAAAAAACAAAAAAATCGGGTTGAACTACGAAGACCCGAGCTCCTCAAAATGAGGGGAACGTAGGCAAAGGAAACGGTTCGGTCTAAAACACAAATAAAAGTCATACTTTGACATCAATACACCGATCGTACCATGAAAGCGTCTCGAAAACTCAAGCAATTCAAATATTCATTACAAGTTAAAAACTTTTTGATGAGTCTAAGCCCGATTCATTCCTACAACCGGCAACCTCGCTAAAAGAAAACTAAGATACATAATCAAACTAATGTGTCCGCCATGACAAGAAAGGGATACTCAAACCTCGTAGTCACTCCATGCCACTCGAACCGGACTCTCCCCTCTTCTTCCCCTTCGAGTCTTCTTTTCTCGAACAGAAAAATGTCGGTCTTCCTCCTACCAAGCTCGTATAGGAACAGATCTATCAAACCAGCCTCTGCCAGGGCCTTAGTAGCCCTAGCGTCATCTCTCATCTCCTCGTAGCCTAGCCGGTAGCATAGGAGCCCTCCTCTCCGTCTCTTGACGTAAGCCTCATAGTCGGTCACGGCGTCTCCGCTCCCGTCATGAGGGTTGGCCCTCGCCTCGGCCCTCCTCCTCTCGAAATGCCAGTCCTCCGCACCCACAATGGCCTCACGCCGCCTCAAAATAGCCATCTCGAGTCTCTCCTAAATGCCTCTCGTACCAATCCAGGTACCAAGTGGTCAGAACACAGTCTCGGACGCCCGAGAATAACCCGAGGAGGAAAGGCGTCATACCTCCATGCTCGGGAAAGAAATGGAAACACCGAGGGATCATCCATAGAAGCAGAGCCACCACCCCCGGTGGCTATATCATCAAAGTCCTCCAAAGGAACCTGCTCCAGCCGAACCGTCTCGTAACTAAAGCCGAAATGTAGAAGCCGGACCGAGAAAGCCCCTAAGCATGACCACATGAGACCCGTCCGAAGCACTCGCGAGTCTCCACCCGCCAACAAGGCACCGACCATCTCGATATCTTCGTCCGGCGACCAGCCATCCAACGCTCCCATGAGCCCTAATCATCGAAATCCACAAAGCAACCCCCTCCCGGCAAATGTCCAAGGCTTAATCATGTCGGGAGTTTCCCGAAGAATCCCCAAACGCTCCATCGCCCACATGTGGTCAAGAGGAACGGCCGCCCGCGCATATACCGCTTTCGGTAGCGCCCTATCGAGAGCATGGAAAGTCTCCCCAGATCGAGGTACAACATCTCTGCCCAAGCGACAATGAACGACTACATCCAACAGAGACCGATGGCAGATCTCAAAAGAATAGACCATAAACAGGGTCCCGAACATGCAAAGTGCAAAGGCATCCCAATAGGCATCGTCGAGCAAGCCTAAGCCCCTAAATCTATCAGGGAGACTGGAAATATCAAAATGATCGGGACCACGGATCATACCTTGCCCTTCCTCCAGGGAAAGATGAAGGAGGTTACACAATCTGTCAACGAAAGAAGCCCCTCCGGGCAAAGGAACCGCTATCTCTTCCACCTCCGGACCACCAAGCAAGGCCCGAAATTCTTCGACGGTTGAGACCATCTCGTTGAAGGAAAGGCAATAGACATGCCTCCTAGTATCCCAAAATGAGGAAGAAGCCCTCAAAAGACCGTAATCCAGAATCAATTCCTTGAGAGACCATAAGCACTTCACCTTATACCTTTCTTCAAAGAAGGACCTCCTCTCATGCATAATCTCCCGGGACCAATCCTTGAACTTGTTGAAGAATGACATTTGGGATTCTTGGGACAATTTTGATGGAGCTTTTCTAAGGTTTTCCATGGTTTTTCTCTCTTTCTCCCGAAAATGGTCAGTTTGACTCGGAGGTTGAAGAGGATATTTGAATTTGAAATAAAGTGAGACCAGATCTGTAGCAAAATTGAAGGACAATGTCGGATGCGGTCCCATCCGCGCGGATATGTTTGCTTTCCATCGTAAAATCTGCAATGTCCAAGCCGCTACACCAAAAGAGGAATATTCCGTCCCGTTGCTCGGAACCCGTGCAAAAACCTCCCCAAACCAGTCCATATACCAAACACTAATACCCTTGCCAAAAAAAAAAAGAACCAAGGCTCATGCAACATTGCATTCATAAAAGAATAAAATCCTAAATTATTACATTCCAGAAATAAAGGGAGTGTGCAAAAAAAAAAGAAAAAAAAATGTGTGCATAAGCTGTACAAATCTAAATCCCAGTCATAAATCTCAAAATCAGGGGGGGGTAATCAATCAGAATCCCTAGCGCCCGACGTCTGTCCCCGGTCCCTCTTGCTACTCGGGCCCGCCTCCTCAGGAGCCCTGAAGATCTCGGGCTCAGAATCGTCCTCGTCTCCAGAAAGAGGCTCGTCAGACCAACCGCACGCTCCGATAGGGCAAGCCAAGATCTGCGAAAAATCATATCCGAAGGTAAAGGCGTCGGACTCCCGGACGTACGAAGACGACCCACCATCTTGCCGCAGGACGTGTCCTCGCCCGTGTGGATCCCCGAGAATGACGTGATCCGAAGCGCACCGCGCGGGGATCAATGAGAGGAGACAGAGGAGTCTCTCGAAGAAGTCTCTCGAACGAATAGGGAAGCCTCCCGCCCGAGTGCGCCGGCCGTGGTCGCCTCGCTCTAGCTCGAGGAGCCCCGCAAGAGACCATCCTCCCGATGAATCTCTTAGCTCCGATCACTTGCTTCGTCGCCTTCTCGACGACCACCTCCGAAAACCGCACAAAAGCAAAAGCGTCGAAACAGCTGAAGCGAGAAATGATGACAGAAAGAAAAGAAAAGACAAAAAAAAAAAAAAGAAAGAGAAGCCATACCTTCATACCCTGGCGAGGCCTGAAAGCTCGTGGAAGCCGCTCAGCCGAGGGATCTGCACCCTCAATCGGACCCCATCCTGGATATATGAAAAATCCGTCCGAGGGTACCGCGGGATCCCAAGCCCCTCTCTATCCGTAACCCGGGGCATCCTCGGCCTCCTCAAAACAAATACGGGTACGGCTCAATCGCCACAAATGCCGAGAAGTGCCGGCCGGCTCGTAATCATCCCAGTCGCAGATCCGTCACTCGGTGCATCATATCGGCGGGAGGCTCCACCGGTGTCCTCAAAGGCGAGTTCACGCCATGCCGGGCGCGTCACCCTCTCTCCCGGATAATAGGCATCGCAGTCGACCTCTCGTAATCCTCCGCCGCACGCCCAAATCTCGGGCCGCCCTTCACCGCGCCACCTCGAAACGATCCTGTGGATAAAATATCATCCTCTCATCCGTCTCACTCCGTCAAAGGAAGCCAATCCGCGTATCCGAGAGTCGTACGCCCCTGGAGCTTATCTTCTCCCGGGCATGCTTGGACCAAGAGCGCATGGCCGGATACGCCCGACGTACTCCGCCGGCCGCCGCCACATCGTGACATGGAAAAACTCCAACGCCCATACCGCGAAAGGTAAAAATCCAATCAATCCAAAGCGTCAAAAGAAAAGTGTGTGCTCAAGAAAAAAAGGGAAAGCAAAAAGAGAGCTTATACCTCCAGGGCAAACTCAAAGCAAGATAAGGAGCTCACAGCCTTCCGCTGTACCTATCAAGAGCAAAGTAAAGCTCTGCCACTCGGCTTCTCCCCAGAAACGCTCCATCCATCTCCATGTCCTCCAAGGACCTCAAGAAGGCAAAGACTCCGTCCCCTCAAAGCATGTCCAAAAAGGGTGCTCGAAAAAGCAAACCATAAGAAGGCCCCGGCAATCGATCGGCGCCTATCCTCTCCTCCCCAACCTCGTAGCTCACAATGGTCTCCACAATCTTCCCGTAGACCACCGCATACTCCATCCCCATCCCCTTTTGGGAATAGGGGAAAATCCCAGAAGAGCCTGCATATCCGCATCGCTGTAGCCGTCCCGCCACTCAATGCTGCGTCCATTAAAGGACAAACCCGTGATCGCAGCATAGTCAGAAGGCGTAACCGTAGCCTCGCCCCAGAAGAAGTGAAACGTGTGGGTCGCATCCCACCAATGCTGCGCCAAAGCAAACATCAGGCCCTTGCTCTTAGGGAACTTGACCAATCCCCTCAAGCACTCAACAAACTCCCAAAGCCCGGTCTCAACAACAATCTGTCTCGGACTCGGCAAAGCTCCTCGGCCCGCATTCGGAAGCCGGTCCCACAAATCAACTACAGACTCCACCGATCCTCGAGTCTTCATCTTGTTCAGCTGCTCCGTAACGTAGTTGTTTCCGCCCTGCAATAAAAAAAAAAGAGAGAAAATGTCAAAAAAAAAATTTTTTGCATTTGCACGAAAAAAAAAAAGGCATACATATGCATCATGAAATTTCAAAGAAAATTCGACAGCATAACAGCATACAATGAGCATAGCCCCATTTTTCTCGCACAAAAAAAAAAAAAGAACAGTTTTCAGCAAATCCCAATCAACATTCATACAAGGAGTCAACGGGAGGAAAAATCCGTCCCACTTTTCAAAAAAAAAAAATCAAAAATCACCCAAAATTCAATTTCAAGCAAAAAAAATCAACAAAGGGAATGAAAAGATTCGAAGTATACCGTTCGGAGACTAGGATCAGAAGCCCAATGTTGCCAAGCATCGGGGTAGGGCTCCTCCGCAATCGATTGCGAAAGAGTATAGTGCCTCCTCATCCGGACGAGCTCCAATCGTCTCTCCGCTACCGGGCCACGTCCTTGGCCTTGAAAAACACCTTCCCCGTGTTCCATTGCTTGAAAATCGAAGAAAATCGGAAGAATTTTGGAGTTCCTAGGCTATCAATGGCGGTTTTGAGCGATTTTCTCTCTCTCTCTCTCTCGTAATTTTACTCGTAAAACAGATGGGGAAGAAGAAGGGGCGGCCCTCATTTAAAACCCTTCGAACACGCTCCTATCCGCGCGGATAGGATTGTCGTGGTCAAAATGACCCTTTTGCCCTTTAAAAATGCTGGGACTCTGCGGTTCGGTCCCCAACTTGACAGAGTTAACCAAAGTTAACCAAAGTCAGCCCCTTGTCAAGAAAATCATCAAACGGCAGTCAAACGTAAGACCGATCTCCCTGAGAAAGATAACGAGATCTCGTATCTTTCATCAAAATCATCAAACGGCAGTCAAACGTAAGACCGATTTCCCCGAGAAAGATAACGAGATCCCGTATCTTTCATCAAAATCATCAAACGGCAGTCAAACGTAAGACCGATCTCCCTGAGAAAGATAACAAGATCCCGTATCTTTCATCAAAATCATCAAACGGCAGTCAAACGTAAGACCGATTTCCCCGAGAAAGATAACAAGATTCCGTATCTTTCATCAAAATCATCAAACGGCAGTCAAACGTAAGACCGATTTCCCCGAGAAAGATAACAAGATCCCGTATCTTTCATCAAAATCATCCAACGGCAGTCAAACGTAAGACCGATTTCCCCGAGAAAGATAACGAGATCCCGTATCTTTCATCAAAATCATCAAACGGCAGTCAAACGTAAGACCGATCTCCCCGAGAAAGATAACGAGATCCCGTATCTTTCATCAAAATCATCAAACGGCAGTCAAACGTAAGACCGATTTCCCCGAGAAAGATAACAAGATCCCGTATCTTTCATCAAAATCATCCAACGGCAGTCAAACGTAAGACCGATTTCCTCGAGAAAGATAACGAGATCCCGTATCTTTCATCAAAATCATCAAACGGCAGTCAAACGTAAGACCGATTTCCCCGAGAAAGATAACGAGATCCCGTATCTTTCATCAAAATCATCAAACGACAGTCAAACGTAAGACCGATTTCCCCGAGAAAGATAACGAGATCCCGTATCTTTCATCAAAATCATCCAACGGCAGTCAAACGTAAGACCGATTTCCCCGATAAAGATAACGAGATCCCGTATCTTTCATCAAAATTACCCCCGACAGTAAAACGTAAGACCGATTTCCCCTACAAATACATCTGATTTCCCCCAGCAAAGCCAACGGAATCTCGAGTAGATCTCGAACTACGAAAGGGCTTGATTCCCTGCTAGGGATACGTAGGTAGCCTATCACTAGGTCCAGCCCCCCGACCAAAACGGTCACCCTCTCCTTCGGCAGCAGACAAAGTCCACAGAAAGGCCATCTCAAATCAAGGTTCGAGGCACCTAAAACGCCATCATCAAGGTTCGAGGCACCTAAAACGCCATCTCCAAGGTCCGAGGCACCTAAAACGCCATCTCCAAGGTTCGAGGCACCTAAAACGCCATCATCAAGGTCCGAGGCACCTAAAACGCCATCTCCAAGGTTCGAGGAACCTAAAACGCCATCTCCAAGGTCCGAGGCACCTAAAACGCCATCTCCAAGGTTCGAGGCACCTAAGACGCTATCACTAGGAAAGCGATAAATCGCAATCATCCCCAGCAGAGCGGATAGCCATCAGACCGAAAATGGTCATTCCTATCCCCAGCAGAACGGATAGCCATCAGACCGAAAATGGTCATTCCTATCCTCAGCAGAGCGGATAGCCATCAGACCGAAAATGGTCATCTCTTATTCCCAGCAGAGTTTCTCTCCAGCAACCGACTGCAGAACTCGCTCATCAGGTTCGAGGCACCTAAAACGCCATCATCTCCAGGTTGACGCCTCAAAATAGTCATTCCAGGGTCAAAGACCCGAACTACGACTGGCTTGATTCCCATTCGGAATACGTAGGTAGCCTATCGCTAGGTTCAGCCACTCGATCACCTGATCATCCCGCCAAATATGGAGCCTTACTCTTATCGACGACCCCGCTTCCTTCGAAAGCGCCGTCGCCGAGGGGCTACTGTAAGTGCTCCAATTTGAGCTTGTTAGAATTTTCGTTAGAAATTTAACGAAAGTTATAACATTTCTAACAATTCCTAACAATTACTAACATTTCCTAACAATCCTAACATTTCTAACAAAGTGAGGGCAAAATGGGCATTGTTATTTAAGGATAAACCAAGGAAAAGAATCAAAAAAGTGAAAGAAATGGTCAAAAACCAAAAATAGAAATGGCCGAACATAATCCGTCGTTTAATTTGAATTTTAAAAAAGATTATTCCTTGTGTCCAAAGCCTGAAGCAAGATTTAATGAACAAGGCACGCGATCGATCCTATCCGCGCGGATAGGTTTGTCATTTCCAGAGGGCTATAAATTGAGCCCTCCAGTCACAAAAATAAGAAGAAAGAAGAGCACAATTCACAGTATTTGGCGAATATACTCGAGAAAACAGTGAGAATTCTATAAGAATTGTCACCTTTTTCTCTTGAATCTTCCCAACTTTCACTCACTCAAATCAAACCCAAACACTCTTGCATTCAAGCCTTCAAACACAAAGCACAAAGAAGATAGGTATAACCTCCCTCTTCTTACCCTAAATCTCTCATCCATGCATGCATCTTCAAATTACAAAATGTAGTTCATTCATCTTCTTGTCTTAAGATCCAAGAAGATCACCATGGAAGTTCATCTCCATGGATGATTTTCTACAAGGATATACATTATTTTCAAAGTGTTCTTACTTTCTTGCAAAGAAAACACATTTTCAAAACCCTAAAAACCATTTTCAAGCACCAAATCTTGATTTCAAAGGATAAAATTCCCCTTCCCAAGCAAATGAAATGTTTAGTCCTAATGTACCCCAAGGATGGTTTGGTATAGTTGATTCACCACAAAAATGTCAAGTGATCACTAACCAAAACCTAGGTAAATGGGGACAAGCATGGATGCAAAACCCCCCCTTAAAATCATATTTTCTTTCTTGAGAAGTTGCTGTCCAGTAGCAATTTTCCAAGATCCCAGTCCATTGTCTTAATTTTTGGACACAGATAAACTTGGAATTTGGTGTTTACTACAAAACACTTTTTGTATCCAACATCCAGAGCTTTCCATACATATTTTTACTTTATTTTTTGGGTGAGTAAAACTCCTCTTTTAAAATTTTCTTTTAGAGGCTAGTTCATCAGCTTCTGGAAATCCAGATTGCATATCTGAGATTTCCAGAAGGTTTTGACCCCTCAAATCTTCTCCAAAATGGAAAATTCCTTCGCAAAAATCTTATTTAAGGTGTCTGGAACAACTTTCATTCTCTGAGTTTATCCAGATTATGAAGTTTTAAGGCCCTTGAATTCATTTCTAAATCAAAGGTCCACTGCCTTTTTTATTCTGGCAGAAGTGACTCTCAACTTCAAAAGGTCTTTTGAGTACCAAATATCAACCCAAAAATATTCCAAAAAATCATGGGATCAGTTTAAAGTCTTAAAAAGATATCCCAATTTTTACTTTTCTGAGTTTCAACTTATTTTGGCCAAAACACACACACACACACACAAATGATTTTCAGCTTGGAAGACTCGTTTTACGAGGCATTCCGGGTGCACACTAACGTCCTTCCCGGCTTGTAACATGACCTCCGAACCCAAATCTCTAATCTCGGGCATTTTTCAAAGTTTTGGCCCTTAAAACAAAAATGGTGTGGCGACTCCGTTCTTTTTCCGGGTTTTATTTGATTTTTTCAAAGAAACGCGAAAAATCGAATTTTTCCCGCGAATGGCACATCATCACAACGCTGCACCAACTTCTATCCCCAACCACACAGACGTTAAAACAACAAATCTTTATATTCAAACAGATAACTACTGATATACCCAAATAAACTGTAAATTGATCACCAGAATAGGAAAATTCATTGAAATTATCAATAAATTAACAAACCCATTACAGCAGATCGAATCAAAACCCAAAACAGTAAGAACGTCTCAAAGTAATCACATACACAGCCAAAAAATTAAAAATAAAAACAGTCAAGATTCAGAAATGGTCAAGATTAAAACCCAGATACAGGAATTGAACAATACCCAGAAAAAAATCTCGAAAAGAAAAAAAAACATTAACAGAATGTGACAAATAAGCGGAATCTCACCTCAGAAGACTTCAAAACTCAACGACAGCAACTTGAGTGCAATTCCCTCTTTCTATGTCTACTTCGGATGTGGTGCAGCGTCAATTGCCCTGGCTGGAGGAGAGAGAGAGAGAGAAATCAAAAAGATTTTCAATAATCCACCACACCAAGAACAACAAATTAAAACCAAAAATTAAAAGGATATACCTGCTGATTCGTTCTTCACCGGCGGCGTTAGGAAAAAGTATGGTCACCGGCGTCGGCTTCGTGCCCTAGGTAGAGGAGAGAAGAGAGAGAGAGAGAGAGAGAGAGAGAAAGCGCGACATGAGTGTGGAAAATTTTTCCCGGTATTTATTGACATTTACGGCGGACGCGTATACAACCGCCGAAATAAGTAACTATTTACGGCGGTTAATAATATACCGCCGTATATAACTTCAACATTTACGGCGGACGCGTGTACAACCGCCGAAATAAGTAACTATTTATGGCGGTTAATAATATACCGTCGTATATAACTTCAATCTCATATACGTATATGCCAAATGTACGTATGTAACATATTTACGGCGGCTTAAATCGCCGTATATATTTATTATATACGACGGTTGTGTATACCGCCGTATATATATGTATATACGGCGGACGCGTATCAGCCGCCGTAAATGACTGCCGTAAATACCCCACTTTCTTGTAGTGTCATCATCATCTAGGGGTCGACCAAGGGAGGCAAGGTGGTCGGTGCACGACTTTATGTCTTGCATGTATTCAGAGATTGTGCGAGAACCCTTGGTTATGGAACGGAGGCGGTCCTTAAGTTGTTTAAGATGGCCTTTGAAAGGGTTAGCGTAGGTTTTGGCTAATGTTTTCCAAGCGGCTAGGGATGTGGTGCACTGTGATATAAGTGGGACGAGAGAGGGAGAGAGAGTTCCAGCAAGGGCTCCAAGAATGAGCTTATCTTGTCAGAACCAGGTTGCATAAGCTGGGTTTGGGGTGGGCTCGGCAACAGTGGTGTTGGTGACTGGAGTAGGAGGGGTGTCATCATCTGTGGTGGTAGAGGCGGCGGGATTTGTGGCTGGTAAATGTTTGGGAGGAGCAGGGTGAGACCCATCAATGAACTTATGAAGGTCATGGCCTAAGAGGGTAGCTTCCATTTGGATTTTCCATGAGAGATAGTTGGTAGAGGTTAGTTTGAGAATGTGGGAGAGGGAAACGACTATGAGAGGAACAGTGGGTTCAGCTGAATTAGGAAGGAGGGTATGATCAGCAGTAGCCATGGCGAGAGAGAGGAAATTAGGGATTAGTTGAAAAGAAATTTGGATCCTTTCTTTTTGCTCTGATACCATATAGAAGAATTGGCAAAAGATATTTTATTTCATTATTCAACTGAGTATTTATATACAAAAGTGTAGACAACAATACACTGATTTAAGTAAGATTATGAACAGAAGTGGAAGTGCATCAGTTGCGTTGGAAGTGAATCAGTTGCGTGTATCTGTCTGATGGTTCTTGGTGTGAGGCGGCCGCATGGTGCTGAGGGAGGCGGCCGCATGAGAGGCAGTAACATCAGCTGTGGTTTGGACAGGATGAGGCGGGCGCTTGGTATTATGTGAGGCGGGCGCCTCATTCTGTAATGTATCTTTATCAATTCTCTCTCCTACATTATTTTAATACTCACAACACCATTATAATTTACTATTTTCTCCACTCATTTTCTCTCCTATTTTCAAATTACACTCACAACATTTTTTCTTCCCCCCATCTTCTTAATTTGCGTGCTTGGCAAAAAATGGGAAGCAATTGTTGGGACGGAGGGAGTATGTCTCAAAAATGACGTTTCTACTCTTTTTTCTTGTTATTATGAAGATACTTATATTTTAAATAATAAATATATACTTAATTTAATTATTTTAATGATTTTTTTAAAAGTTAATTTTTATATTATTTATAATGATGTATTAATTATAAATTTTTTATTTTCATCAGAATAAAATAATTACCTTAAATTTATTGTTTATAGTATGAGTAAGTTTTATGAAAAAACTAGTTTTTTCAAATATATAGGAAAAACTAGTTTTATAAACGCACGGTGACATTTTCGTAATTATCTAGAACTTTATTTAAAATGGCGATGACATTTTTTAGGGGTGTGCTAGGTCCGGTTTGGTTCGGTTTTAGGCTAAAATCGAAATCGAACCGAAATATATCGATTTTTGTATTTTAAAACCATTATTCGATTTCGGTTTGGTGTCAGTTTGGTTCGGTGTAGTTCGATTTCAACAAGATGAGGAACATGCATATATTGATGGTTGGATTATGATAGTTACATTCAGCAAGATGAAATTTATTAATTCCTCATTAACAAAGCAAGATGAGAAAATGCAATACTAAAGTACTTAAGATTTTCATGACAAATTTAAGTGTTTCACCTGCCACTACAAATAACAGTTAAACTACCGTAATCATAATTTTAACTCCAAAGCAAGATGAGAAGATGAAATTTATATATATATATTAAAATGACACGTCGTTTTAATAGTATCGGTTCAGTTCGATTTTATCGGCTCGGTTTTTCATTTGAAACCAAAATCGAAACCGAAAGTTTCGGTTTTTAAATGGTTAAAACCATTAACATGTCGATTTTGTCGGTTTCGATTTTTTCGGTATGATTTTCTCGATTTCGGTCCGGTTATTTCGGTTTTCCGGTTTTGTTGCACACCCCTAACATTTTTGTAATTAACTAATACTTTCTTTCAAAACATTAATAATGTTTTTCAGTGACAGGTCCAGTGTAAAATTGTTTGAGATGGTGTTTTTCTATTGCAGGTGTTATTATTAAATAGTGCAGCATTGTTAGTGTTAAAAAGTTTCAGTTTTAGTTATAAAAAGTGAAAGAAGTGTTAATAACTTTCGGTTATTTACGAAAATGTCACCGTGCCATTTAAAAAAAAATCAGTTATTTACAAAAATGTCAGCGTTTTCAAAAAGTTTCAGTTCATTACAAAAATATCAGTGCACGTTTTTAAAAATTAATTTTTTTCAAATTACTCGAAAAAGCTAATTTTTCCTAAAATTTTAACTTAAAGAACATTTGTTGTAACAATTAAAAATAGGAATGTGATTTCGGAACGAAATGAATACTTATAGTATCAAAATACCTACCGCATTGCTTTTTATAAACCTTCATTGAACAGTGACAAAAATCACATGATATACTCCCTCCAACCGTCCTTTCGGTGATATAACTTTGATCAATAATTTATATAAAAAATAATAATTTTATTAAAATTTAAAATTATTATTAAACATATTATTAATTGTAATACAATAAATTTTTTATTAGAATTTTTTTTAAAAAAAAATTATTGATCAAAGTTACATTAATTAATTAATTAATTAGACTCATTATTGAGGCGTACAGAGCATTAGCACTTCCAAAGTTCTCATGCCACAAATAATCCCTATTTTTAAATACCCATACACCCCATGTTTAAATTTGAATTAATAAATACATCAAAAAATTTCATACTTCTACCTCAGTTTCATAACAAATATCACATTTTTTTCTATATTTCAAATCACTTTTCTAATTAAAATAATAATTTAATATAATTTTACTATTATATAAATAATGTCTAAATAATTAAAATACTAGTATATTAAATATGATACTCCCCGTCCCTTTCAAAAAGGAACCAAATGAATCTCGTACGGGAATTAAGAAGATTATATAATGCAGTAAGTGTTGTGAGTATTAAAATTAAGTTAGGATGATGAAGAATGTGGGGTAGAGAATAGTAAGTTGATAGTTATTGTGAGTATGACAAGTGAGTCCAATGAATAAAAATGTATTAAAAACTTTTCCTTTTGAGAGTGTTTTTTTAAATGAAACACCAAAAATAGAATTTTGTACCTTTTTGAATGGGACGGAGGGAGTACTCCCCCCTCCACTCATTCTTTTTCCTATATTATTTTTATACTCACAACACCATTATAATTTACTATTCTCTCTCATATTTTACTTTCACACTCACAACACTTTCAATATAATACTATCTCCTTAATTTACGTGCAAAAGTCAAAGTGTGCACCTAGGTCCGGGACGGAGGGAGTATTTATTACTCCCTCCGTCCCGGCCCAAATGTCTCAACTTTCCTTTTTGGGCATCCCATTTAAAATGTCTCAACCCAAAAAAGGAAAGTTTTTTTTACTATTCCACCCACTCATTCTCTCTCCTACTTTACTTTTACACTCACAACATTCTCTCTCCTAACTATTCATCCCACTCATTCTCTCTCATATTTAATTTTTCATACTCACAACATTTAAATTTTTTCTCTTTCTTACATCACTTTTCTTAATTCTCGCGCCGAACCCATTTTGGAACATTTGGGCCGGGACGGAGGGAGTATAAAATATAAAATAACTAGAATAAGCCCGTGTCCGAGGACACGTTATACTCCCTCCGTCCATTTACATGGTTCACACTTTCTATTTTGGGCGTCCATTTACATGGTTCACACTTTGTTTCTTTCCTAAAAAGAAAATTTTATATTATTAAAATATTAACCCTACCCCACTATAATTTACTATTCTCTCCACTCATTCTCTCTCCTACATTATTTTAATACTCACAACACCATTATAATTTACTATTCCCTCCACTCATTCTCTCTCCTATTTTACTTTCACACTCACAACACTTTCAATATAATACTCCCTCCTTAATAAACGTGTAAACAGTAACCGTGAACCTACTAAATGGACGGAGGGAGTATATATTTTTTTTTAATTAAGCCCGTATCCGAACACATTTTTTTTTAAAATTTAATTTTTAAGGGCAAAATTTAATTAATTTTTTTTTTTAAGAGCAAAATGGAAAATGGATAAAATAATGAGGACAAAATAGGAATTTCAATCATTGAAACTATTCGTTCCACTGTTCACTCCCTTCTCTCATTTATACTATAGATATTCCCTCCTTAATAAACGTGTAAACAGTAACCGTGAACCTACTAAATGGACGGAGGGAGTATATATATTTTTTTTAATTAAGCCCGTATCCGAACACATTTTTTTTTTTAAATTTAATTTTTTTTTAAAGGCAAAATTTAATTAAATTTTTTTTTTTAAGAGCAAAATGGAAAATGAATAAAATAGTGAGGACAAAATAGAAATTTCAATCATTGAAACTATTTGTTCTACTGTTCACTCCCTTCTCTCATTTATACTATAGATTTTGTTTTGGAAAAAATAAAAGGGCTGTTTGGATTGGCCAAATGGGGTTTGGTAATTGGTTTATTGGTGAAAATAAAGTGAGAGAGACAGTGAGTCGAGCCAGGGTGGCAGATATATAGCGCAGGGGATTTTCTATACACACTACTTTTTTTTCCTTTTACACTAACACACTAATCAAAGCTATAACCCACAAAACTATTTAATGCAATTCATCATTTTTAGACCAGACATGACTTCTCTCCTTAATTGGGCAAATTGCAATTTGGTTACTCAAGGTTTACCAACTGTTGCAATTTAATTCCCAACATTAAATTTTTAGCATTTTCCCACATTGACATTTTGTTTCAATCCAATGTAAATTTTGTTAAAAAACTAACTCTCGTTAAAAATGTTTGTCACGTGCGACGCAAATATTTTTAAAAGGGTAAAATAATAACAATAATAAAAATAAATAAATAAATAAAATATAATAATAATAATAATAAATAATAATAATAATAATATAATATTATTTTATTATTATTATTAATATTAAATTTTTTTGCATAACCACCGTCAAATACTTATTGGTTCTACTTCTAGTATTATTAAATTGACATTCTGGTATTGATTAGTTGACCAAACGTTGAGGGTTGTTTTGGGTATATTTCCATTCGGCAGGTGGTCTAAGTTGAAAATTTGATTATTTGATTATTGATTATTATTATTATTATTATTATTATTATTATTATTATTATTATTATTATTATTATTATTATTATTATTATTATTATTATTATTATTATTATACCTCTTTTAAAACATTTGCGTCGCACGGGGCAAACATTTTTAACGAGAGTTAGTTTTTTAACAAAATTTACATTGGATTGAGACAAAATGTCAATGTGGGAAATGAAAATGCTAAAAAATCAATATTGAGAATATTGGAGAGAAGGTCAATGGTTAGATGAATCAAGTGATGAGGCAATTTTAACTTACATTTTTATAATTTATTTTGAAACAGTGCAATATATTTTATTAATTATTAAGTTGTTTCTTATATTTATATTTAATAATAAAAATGTGTGATTAAAAAAATTATATAAAATGATTTTATTAGTTTTCTGTAATTTTTACATACATACAAAATAATGAAGTTTGAAACAAAATATTGAGAGTTCAGTCAAATAAACTAATAACAACAAAATAATGGAGTTTGAAACATTACTACTAAGTAGAGTGTATAGATTAGTATAATAATTTTATTTATAATTCCACCTAATATACTTATTTTTTATTCTTGATTAAAAGGAATAAAATCAAAAATTGGATAAGACAAAATGATAAAATATTAAAATCACATAGGCTATAAGGGATCTAATAGCAAGTATAGGGGTTTAATAGCAAATATAGGTTCACTTATTAAACCAAATTTCTAATTTCAAGGTGAATGTTAGGTTGACTTTTAAGATACCTAGGTGTTTTTCACTACCTTTTTAAAATTTGATAGTGTGAATAGCAGTACCCATAGCGCAGGTAAGCATCAGAAAAAGCATCTACTGCAGTCGTACAGCTCATCTCAACCAAACCCACTCCTTTTTTTTTTTTTTTTCCAATATTATTATTTTCATACTTTTCTTTTTCTCTTTTTTTTTTTTTTTTCCAATATTATTATTTTCATACTTTTCTTTTTCTCTTGTTTTTTTACCTGCTTAGTGAAAATCTCTTGTAAAATAGTATGTTCTACGCTTGTCTGAGCATAGAACGTGCTTTTAAATAGGTGCGGTGACATTTTTATAAATAAATAAAATTTTTCAAAATGTGCGGTGGCATTTTTGTAAATAATTGAAACTTATAAGAGCCAGTTTTCTACACAACATACACATTTTAACACTACAACATGCGTACACTTTTGTAATAAATAATTGAAACTCATCTGACACTTTTTGATACTGCAGAAGGCACTTCTGAATATTACAAGAGGCATATTTTAACACTACAACAGACATGTGTTTTTTAATTCACTTGACACTTTTCAATATTACAACAGATATTTTTCAATACTACAAGAGGCACTTTTCAATACTATAACACACTTTTTAACACTACAACAGACACTATTTTTCAACAATATCACCGCATTATTTAACATTACAATCGATTTAAATGTGTTTATTAGTGTTATAATAGGTCAGACACTTTGTTTATATATCAACAGACACTTTATTATACTAGAAAAGACACTGTCGCAAAACAGGTTCTGGGATAGCTTATCCTAGAACTAGTTTCACATAAGAACAACTCTATATATTAATATTTCCTCCTTTTTTTATGATTTGTAAGGCATATCCTTCTTCTACATTGGTGTAATAAATGAATACTCCCTCCGCCCCTTTCGACTTAGGACGTTTTGCCATTTTGGACGTCCCACCCGACTTAGGACGGCCCAAAATGGAAAGTTTATATTACTTTTATATTAAATGGGACCCACTTGTCATACTCACAACAATAATCCCATCACTATTTATCCCACTCATTCTCTCTCCTATTTAATTTTTCACACTCACAACACATCCTCCACTCATTCTCTCTCCTAATATTATAATAGTATTCCTTAATCTCCGTGTCGAGAGTGAATGTCCTAAATCGAGTGGGACGGAGGGAGTACTTGTATTTGAAAATGAATAATGAACTAGGAGTATCTAAAGTAATATAAAAGCAGGATAGTCTTGGAGCCAAAATGTCAGGGGCAATTTCGTAATTTCACACGGTGGCAAAACTGAAGATATTCTCCGAAAATGTCACGTGGCGTGTTTTGAATGGATGAAATATGGCGCGTGCGGTACACGCGCCATTCTAGGCGCGTGTACGCCAACGGAAATGTTTTTTTGTTTTTTTAAACTCTGCCACGTGGTGGCTTCTGATTCGCTGTTTTTTTTTTCAGTTTTTTTTTTCACCCGTTTTTTTGATCACAATTATTTTATAATAAATTATTTTTTTAAAAAAAAAAATTACACCAAAATTCATAATTTTTTTTCTCTATAAATAGAGTCTATTTTCGTTTGATTTGGTCACAAAAAAAAATCCTATTTTTAAATGAATATTTCACCCCTTTTTTTACCTCAATTATTTCATAATAAATTAATTTTTTTAATAAAAAAATTTACACAAAAATTCTTAATTTTTTTTTCTCTATAAATAGATTCTATTTTCGTTTGATTTGGACACAGAAAAAAAATCCCTCTTTTTAAAATATAAATTTCTTAATTACCCTTTCTTAATTTTCCTTTTTGATTTTTTCAATATTTTTTAGTGAAAATTAATTAAGTGTGAAGTATTTTTTTAATTATAAATGATAATAATAATTATTTTACTAATCATAAAAATAAATAATATAAAATAAAAAAAGTGATGGGGTATAGAATGATGAGTTGAAAGGGGTATTATGGTTATTAGGTTTATTTTAGTTCGATACATCAAATAATTTAGTAGCTAATCCAACATTAATTATGTCCCCTTTTTATATATAATAGACGAACATGTAATGTATTTTTTTTTTAACATGTCATTTTTTTAATTGGTAATATATTTTTGTAAATAATTTCATGATTGCAAATAATATGTGGACGTTTATTATTATTATTATTTTTATTATTAATATTATTATTATTATTATTATTATTATTATTATTATTATTATTATTATTATTATTATCATTATTATTATTTTGCCATTTTTATATGAGAGTATTTTTTTAATATTCAGGGAGTTTTTTTTGTAACAATCAGCTTGTGTGGGTTTTTTTTTTCTTTTTAATATCCATCTTTTAAAAGTTCTTTTTGATAAATGCCCTTCAGACTTGTTCAATTTTTACTTTCTAAAATTGTTTATTTCTTAGTTTAATGACTAATTTATTTGATTATATTTACATTTGATTAATGTCTCATTATTGTTCGTAAAAAAAATATTTCAAAATGTACGATATAGTGTATATTTTTCAGTTCAAGATATTTGTATTATTGTTTTCCTTTTATGCTATGACTATTAATAAAAGTCAAAGGTCAATATTTTTCAGTTCAAGATATTTGTATTATTGTTTTCAATTATATTTCACATTAACAAACGTTCACAATCCCGCTGGTCCGAATATATTGATATGTAATGATGATCTTTCTTCCTCTTTCGACAGTTGCACCGACAGTGTTGTCTTTTAAAGCCGTGTTTCACAATGAATAAAAAAAATTCTCTCATTTTGTCATTTTATTTAATTTCTGTCTTTTTAAGCATCAATAACTTCCCGTGCATTGCACGAATGTAACACTAGATTTATTTTAGTGACCTTCAATCTGATATTTGTATTTACAATATAATTTTCAAATAATCGTTTTACAATGTATACAAACATCTATATTTTCTTTTTGTATTATTTCGATTTTAATCAGTTATTCGTTAGTAACTGTCCGTGCATCGCACGGGGTCAATCTAGTTTTGGTAAAAATAACATGAAATGCAGTTGCACTTAATGAGTATTGCATTGAAATTGATGATATTTAAGGCAAAAAAATTTATTTTTTTGCTTATAACAGTGGCCAGGAGTAATATTCTTTGTGTTTCATAATAAGCGTTGTAATTAATTTGTCAAGTTTATTAAATAATATATTTTATTTATTTGTAAATTTCTTAATAATATCAATACTAAAATTGCACATATATTATACTTTTATCTGAGACACAGAGAGTATAGAGTATGCAAATTGTAACAATTTGCTACATACTCATTCCGTCTTATTCGACTTAGATTTTCTATTTCGACATGGGGATTAAATAATATTTTTATAATAAGAGGAGAGAGAATGGTGGAGGAAGTATTGTGAGTATGAAAAGTAAAATAGGAGAGAAAATTAGTGAGAAAAATAGTAAGGAGATTATTGTTGTGTGCATGACAAGTGATTCCATTAAATATAATAATAATATATACTTGCCATTTTGGAATAACATAAGTTGAATAAAATGCCTAAAATGACAAATTGTGTTAAGTCGAATGAGACGGAGTGAGTATATTTTAATCATGAACATACCAAAAGTGCCAAGATGGGCTAAGCAAGTAAAGCCCAATCACAAGCAGCCTAGGCCATCACATTCTCAATGAGGCTGACTCAATCAGAACAAGGCCCAAAGCCCATCTCTTGTATCAGTCGACTAAGCCCATGGTCCGACCTATCAGGTCCCGACCTAACTTAGTCCGACCTAATGATCCATATCACAATTCGGGTACGAACCATGCTCTGCCCGACAGTCAGGTCGACCATTCCATGAGTGGCGACCTCGACCTAATCATCAAGTATCGACCTGACATGTGTTGATGCACGTGGGTCAATCTTTCCATAACAGCATCCCTACAAATCAGGGACGGTTACAGGCACGTTCCCATGAACATAACTGCCGCTATAATTTCGGAGCTCATGTAGCCCTATCATTAAACTACCTACATCAACTATAAATACTTCATCACTACCAACGGTGCAAAGGTAACTGCCATTTTGTTATCTGAATTCCATATTCAATACATTTTGAGCTTTATACAACGGTGATCTTACTCTCACGCCCGAGCGTCTTCGCCGGAGACACATCCGGCTAGTCGTGGGTTCTGATTTCAGGTCAAGGAGCCAGGTGATCAGTCCTGCCACGTGGAGGAAGATTGATAAGCACAATTCCTGCAGCATCAGTTTGGTTCCATTGCCGGGAAACGTGCTTTAAACTTGACCTCGAAAACTCCATCAACCTGCAACAATGGTGACTTCAGAAGGACACGTATCCGAGGCTTCACTTGGGCATGAAGAAGTAAACAACAACAACATGAACGCAAACGCTGAGAACCTTAACTTGCCTCCTCCCCCACCGAATCGTCCCCTTGGTAGGGCCACACGCTCTACCAGTGTCGTTGATGGCAGGGGATTGCCTGACACAAGGAGAGGGAAAAGGCATATGGATGGGCAAGGAGTTCCACCTCCTCCAAAACGTCCCGCTGCTCAGGTGAATGTGGGAAACAGGGTAGGCCCCTCCACCAACCCCATGAGCAAGAAGGAGATGATGTTGGAGCGAGCTCAGATTCTGGCCGACTTGATAGCCATGGAGGAGGCAGAGCAGGCTGACGTGCGCTCTGAAAGAGTGGCACGTACTCAGGTCTCTAATGGACAACAGACCCGGGAGTGCTAGGCCAAATGAAGGTGTGGGACAAAATGGTGAGGACGGGGATAGTTCGTCGAGCTCCCACTATTGTTCATGTGCCCGAGAACGATTTAAGGGCTAGCCTCAATGAAACGAGGAGCGGAGGCTCAATCGGATTTGAGGACTCAATTAACGGCCAATAGAAACAGACGGGTTTCACCGGCTAGGACGCGAGAGGTCGGGATCTCATAGAGACAGGAATGGGCGCGGGTCGCTGTAGGAGGAAAGGCGCAGTCGCCACATGGAGATAACGGCGCAGTCGCCATGTCTGGCGAGAGGCGCAGTCGCCTCAAAGAATTAACAGCATAGATCTCCGAGTAAGATCGAGAGAGGACCAATTCCCACAGGGACGAAGGAGTAGGCGGGTGACTCCCCTAGAAGTGAAGGCCGGAAGTCAAATGTTTGCGCCCCCTCCCGGGAGATGAAAGACCCGATGCTAGGGAATGGCTATTGATGAAAAGAAGTTCGAACAATGGGAGGAAGAGAAGAAAAAGGAGACTGGAAAGGTCGAACGAATTGACTTTGCTCTTCGACCTTTATCCAAAGAAATCAGAGATAGTCGACCTCCTCCTACTTTCGGGTTGCCACTTACGGGAGAAGTATTCAGGGTCGACCAATGCAAGGAGTCATATAGCACATCTGGAGGCTACCATGTGTTTTGTCGCCAATGAGGACGACAATATGTGCAAAGCCCTCCTAAGCACACTCACCTGGGCAGCCTTAACTTGGTTCAACGGTCAGCGTGGGTAGCATCAATACTTGGACATGCTTCAGACAAAGTTCTTGGATCGCTTCTCGATTGCGGGAGCTCGGAAGATGACCGTCACCGATCTGAATAACTTGGTGCGGGCGAAGAATGAAAGCTCCATGAGCTACTTCACCAAGTTTAAGGAAATGGTTGATAAGATAGAGGAAGACCTCACCGATAGGGAAGTCATTAATTGCTTCAGAAACGGTATTTCCTCGGCGAGACATGGACTACGAGCTCACGGTCCGAACGGTCACAACTCGACAGAGTTGTTTGAAAAGGTGTACAATGTTGCCCTAGGCGAGGAAAGGAAAGAGAAGAAGAATGGTAAGAGTCCTAAGGTTGAGGCCTCGATGATAAGAAAGACTCCAACAAGAATGGAGGAAATAATAAAAATGGAAAGAGAACAGACTAGGGCAACGGAGAAAGTGCCCGAGGCTTTCACTCCCCTTACGGTGAGTCGAGCAGAAATTATGAATGCCGTCGAGCTGGCTCCTCCAAATCCCAATGAATCCGAGGCAACAAGTTTAGGAGGGACAACGGCAAATGCTGCGACTATCACAAAGACACCGGTCATCTCACGAGGATTGCTTGGGATTAAAGCGTATCATCCAGAGAATGGTCGACCGGGAGACTCGAAGCTTACGTGAAAAGGCCTCGATCGGTGGAGGCGATCGGCCACGAGTGGACAACGGGGACCTAGGCAACCTAGATTGAACACAGGGTCATTACAACAAGCAAGCAACACGGCCATCAAGCACAAAATCTTCCAACTCAATAAGGCTCCACATGTGCCTCCAAGAAGAGAAGTCAGAGATGAAGCAATCAGCTTTTTCCCCCATGAATTGGCTACTAACATGGCGGCTAGAGAGCAAGTTCTCGTCATCCCAGGTCTCATTGACGGATGCACGACGAGCAGACTCTTAGTCGACACGGGGGCCTGCAAGGATATTTTGTTCTACAAAACTTTTAAAGAAATGGGTCTTAATGATGAGCAGTTGGAGAGATATGATGGTAGGTTGGAGGGCTTCACTAATCACCGGGTTGATGCAAAAGGCAAGATAGAGCTCGACGTCGACCTAGGCCAACACCCCCTCAGGATCGTATCAAAGGTACAATTTATAGTGATTGATGTAAATAGTGACTATGCCGCTATACTTGGTATTCCAGTCGTCGCTCTTGGAATGGTGGCATCGATCCCTCATCGCCGAGTCAAGTTCCCCACACCCGCCGGAGTAGGATGTGTACAAGGCACGCCTCGAGCTTACCGGACCATGTTCTTCGGGAAAGAAAGAAAAGGGAATTGGAAATCGAGACTGCAGATGGTTATCTAAAGTTGTCTCAATCAGTCACCAAAACTACCAGACTGTCAACAATCACCGACGTGGAAGAATCGACCTATCGCTCAAATGACGAGGTCATGCTTGAGTCGACACGTCACTCTAACACCACTGAGGTCGATTCGTATGTAGTTATGGTCGACCAAGTCATCATAGGCAACCTATGCCTCCGGCTCGACAATAACTCTGGGGCCACCACCACCACCGCCGAGGTTGCGGACAAGTTAGATGATATGATAACGAAGGAGCTCCACATCCGAGGGCCGAGGAGAGACAAAGGGTTAAGGAGATAATCATTGAGACTCTACAATTCGGGGATGGACCAGAGCTAGAAGTCGTGGATGAGCTAGAGTCGAATCACCAACCTTTCTTACCCCGACCAAAAATTCAGATTGGGAAGCAAATATCGCTGAGGAGCGAGCGTAAATCATCGAGCTACTCAAGGAAAGTAATGATGTCTTTGCATGGAGGGTAGAAGACATGAGGGGAATCAAGGAGGAGGTCGCTGTTCACGTATCGGAAGTCAACCCGACCATAAAGCCTAGACCCCAAAATTGAGAAGCTTTGCTCGCGACAAGGAAGAGGCCATAAAACCGAGGTACAAAAACTTTTGAGTGCGGGGATAATCAAAGAGGCCACTCATACGACACAGGCCGCCAACGTGGTCATGGTGAAGAAATCGAACGGCAAATGGCGGATGTGTGTCGACTTCACCACTCTGAATCTTGCATGCCCGAAGGACGCCTATCCTCTCCCTAGAATCGACAAGCTAGTTGATTCCATTGCCGGGTCACTCCACCCTCGCTTCTCGACGCTTATTCTGGGTACCACCGCATCAAGATGCATGAGGACGACATAGTCAAGACGGCATTTCAGCGGCTGGAGGCATCTACCGCTACAATATGATGCCTTTTGGATTGAAGAATGCAGAACAACCTATCGCCGCATGGTGAACAAGGTCTTTGCCTCTCAAATTGGCCGAAACATGGAGGCCTACGTTGATGATATGGTCATAAAAACTAAGACCGGACGTCACGTAGTCGACTTAAAAGAAACATTCGCCAACTTGAGAGCAAATGACATGAAGCTCAATCCTAGCAAGTGTGTATTTGGGGTAGCCGGAAAGTTCCTTGGGTTTATGGTGTCACAACGAGGAATAGAGGCTAACCCGGAAAAATCAAGGCTCTAGTCGATATGAAGGCTCCCACCACTATCAAAGAGATGCAAAACTTAATGGAAGGGTAGCGGCTCTTGGTCGCTTCATATCAAAGTCAGCAGAAAGGTCTCTCCCCTTCTTCAAAGCATTGAGGGGGACGAAAAGTTTTGAATGGACGACCGAATGTCATTCGTCGTTCCAACAGCTGAAGGATTACCTCGCTACTCCACCTCTCCTGAGTAGCCCGACCACTGGTGAAACTTTGTTTGTGTATTTATCCGTGGGAGATAAATCAGTGGCAGCGGTTTTGGTTAGAGAAGATGAGGGGCTTCAAAAGCCAATATACTACATCAGTAAGGCCTTGTCAGACGTGGAAAGTAGGTATTACAATGCTGAGAAGGTCGCCTATGCTCTAGTCGTAGCTTCAAGGAAGCTACGAGCTTATTTTCTGGCTCATCCAATTGTGGTTCTTACAAATGCCCCCCTTAGAAAAATTCTTCACAAGTCGGAGAGTTCAGGTTGACTTCTCAATTGGTCAATTGCCCTTACTGAATTTGACATTGAGTATCGACCTCGAAAGGCGTTGAAGGCTCAAGCTCTAGCTGACTTCTTGGTCGAGCTTACGTTCACCAAGGAAGACGACGAGCAGCGAGCTCCAAAAGAAAAGGCTAAAAGGAAGGAGTCGTAATCCCGTGTCGCCATCGCCTACCCGTCGATTCTTTGGAAGGTCTATTCAGACGGATTAGCGACCAAGAATAGCAGTGGAGCTGGGATAGTGCTAATTGAACCAGAGTCTGGAACTGTGTATGAGGAATCACTAAGGTTCAAGTTTGATGCTTCCAACAATCAGGCCGAATATGAAGCTTTGATAGAAGCTATAGAATACGCCAAGTGTTTTGGAGCGACTAAGATCATGGCCTACTGTGATTCACAGCTGATAGTCAACCAGGACAGAGGCGAGTACGAGGTACTTAGTGCCACACTGATCAAATACTGCGACCTGGTGAAGGAACTGATAAAAGATTTGGAATTCTGGGAGATTCAAAGAATTGGACGAGAAGACAATGAGCTAGCTGACCTCCTCTCGAAGTTAGCCACTTCGGATGAACCACATGATGAACCTATCTCCTTCCTCGAAAGTCCAGCCTATGAAAGAGTAAAAATTCAATGCATAGATGATCCCTCAAGAAATTGGACTCAGGAGAAGTGTTGGATCGAGGAAATGAAGGCATACATAGAAAGTGGAGAGCTACTAGATGACGAGAAGAAGGCTCGAGCTATCAAAAAGAAAGCTCCAAGGTATGTCATTCAAGGAGGCGAATTGCTCGTAAGATCTTATACTCGACCATTACTAAAGTGCATCCACCCTCAAGAGGTCGCCCTATTGATACACGAAGTACATAGTGGAATTTGTGGTGGACACCCGGGGCCAGGACTCTTGCCGACAAGTTAATCACTTTGGGGTACTATCGCCACACATGAGAGCCGACACTCACAACTTTGTTCGGCAATGTGATCAATGCCAAAGATTTGCCAACCTTCCCCATATGCCTACAACAGAGCAAACTCCCGTGATCGCAGCTTGGCCATTTGACATGTGGGCGTCGATCCGATTGGACCCTTCCCTCCCGCCCGAGGAAACCGCAAGTATGTGATCGTCGCCATAGATTACTTCACTAAATGGGTTGAGGCCAAACCATTAGCTCGCATCACGTAGGAAAATGCTATCAACTTTATTCATGACTTCATTTGGTGTCGGTTTGGTTTTCCTCGAGCTATAGTGTCCGACAATGGTTTACGCTTCTCCTGCACCTTCGAAGCGTAAATGAAGCGAGTTGGAATCAAACATTGTAAATCTTCCGTCGCTTTATCCTCAAGGAAACGGCCAAGCCGAGGCAAAGAAATAAACTTGTTCTATCTTCGCTCAAGACAGACTCGTAGGTCGACGCAACAATTGGTTGGACGAACTCCCCTTGCTCTTTGGGCGATCCGTACAACCACTCTGGGGCCTACTGGGAAACCCCTTTGCTCTCACATACGGGTCGAGGCCACGGCACCCGCCGAGCTCGATTCCCCACCGCTAGAGTGACTTTCTTCAATCAAGAGCAAAAATGATACCAATAGATTGATCGACTGGATCTAGTCGACGAGAAGCGAGAAACAAACCTTACCTCCGAATGGTCAACTACAAGCGAACTAAGAGCTACCACGACAAGAAGGTCAAGGCAAGGTCGTTCCAAGTTGGAGATTATGTGTTGAGAAAGATCGAAGCAACGGGTAAAAGGACCCACAGAACAAGCTATCTCCTAACCGGGAAGGTCCCTATGTAGTCACTCGAGTCGTCAAAGAAGGAACCTACATGATAGCTCATCCCGAGGTGACGAGTTGAAACATCCTTGGCATGCTACTCACCTCATCAAATACTACTTCTAGTTTTCGGTTTCAAAGTTCAAGCTTGTGTTAGCTCTAGTTTCAAGTTGATGTAAACATGTTTCCTAATTCAATAAAAAGCGCAGTTTATTCGATCAAACATAGTGTTACACCAATCCCAATGAGCTCGACTCTTAGTCGGCTTCAATTTAACAAGCTCGATTCTTAATCGCCTTTGTTCATTTAACAAGTCCGACTCTTAGTCGACTTCGTTTCCAACAAACTCGACTCTTAGTCGGTTTGTTATAATTAGCTCGATTCTTAATCGGCTTAGTTAATTTAACAAGTCCGACTCTTAGTCGACTTTCGTTCCAACAAACTCGACTCTTAGTCGGTTTGTTATAATTAGCTCGATTCTTAATCGCCTTTATTCAATTAATGTGTCCGACTCTTAGTCGACTTCGTTCTAACAAACTCGACTCTTAGTCGTTTGTTCTAATTAGCTCGATTCCTAATCGGCTTCGCTCTAATTAACTCGACCACAGGTCGCAAATAGTTTGAATGCATTAGATTTATAATCAATCTCGTTCCAAAAGTTAATCAAGTCTGAGGTCGACCAAAACATTATAGAGTCAGGACGACCTCAAACTTGAGATAACTCGTTACCCTACTAAATCTAACTCGACACTTACATCCAAAGCATACAACATGCAAAAGAGAGAAGTCAGTTACGGTTAAACATAATTAAGTCTCCCAAAGTGGGCCAAGACTTATTTAATTAAAACTACAAAAATATCTTGCCTCCCAAAAATAGGGCCAAGGCATTCAAATATTCAAAGAACAAAAGAGTAAAAATGTTTGGAGCTTGTTCAATTACAACAACCATCGAAGTCAAAGTCTATTCAAGGGGAGTGCCTTCCACTTGGCCAGTGATGGATGCTTGATTGATTTCAGTCTGTTCACCTACAGTAGATGGCTCACCAAGAACATTCTCTGTTTGATAGACAACCTTCCTTGAGTCGCTGATCGTATACTTTGGAGTCTCATCATCGAAGCCTGGATCTGCATAATCTTCGAGCTCGGCAAGGATAGTGTCAAAATTAACTTTCTCTACCGTTGCAGAGGATCCCATGGTGCGGCTTCACCTCTTCATCATCCTTGGCTATGAGCTCCTTGTCATTATCGCATAAGGCACCAAGGAGTGGCCCTGTCGAGCTGCAGTATTGTAAGGATCCTCAGACGCCCATTGAGCCAGCTTCTCAATTGATATATCAACCGAAGGATCCACGATGATACGCCGAGCCATATGGCTTAGACCAACTTTGAAAAATACTTGGGCCTCCTTGGTGACATGCATATGAAGCTCGTCCACTTTGTCTTTGTAGGCTTTGATGGCATCCTCCTTAGTGGTCTTCACAAAGACCAAATGTGTCAACCTCCCATTGAGCTCTAGCAAAGATCCAACTCTTCTTGTTTCCTAGCCAAAGTCACGGGAACCTCCTCCAACCGTTGCTTGGCCATTCTAGGTCGCCTACCATCTTCTTATTCTCCTCCTTGAGATGAGCGAGTTCGCTGTTGGCTTCCCCCAAGCTCTTCCAGGCCTCCTCCTTCAATTTGATCTCATTATCTTTCACAAGCTTCAAAGCTTCATAAGAGCTATCCAAGTCCGAGTTCTCTTCCTTCAATTTGTCGAACTCTCCCTTCAACTTGGTGTAGTCCTCTTTCACCGAGTTTGATCACCTTCCAGCCTTTCCCAGCCTCGTTTTTACGAGCCAACATAGTCTTGGCGCCTTCTCCTCGCCTCTCTGCCGCCTTCCAAGAAGTGGTGGCTAAATCAATCATGGCAAGAGACCGAAATAACGAGTTGATACAAGGAGTCAGATCAAATGAAAAGAAAAGAAAGGAAAACGGTAAGAAGAATGAATACATTAAAAACTCAAGGGTTACCTCGGAGGAAGCCAGCCCAACTCGAGCTCGACAAGCTTCTGGAGTTAGTGGCTTATTAGTAAATTCTCTCGATCAGTCCCGATCGCCTCCCCTTCGACGACTACCCGGCCATACTCCAACTCTGGATACTCCCTAGCCAAGCCGTTTATCCTTGTCAAGGGAGTCACATCGCTTAGCAAAGAACCCGACTCGAATCAACTCGGCATAGGAGACACGAATGGGAGAGGCTTGGGGGCTTCTGGTTTCAGTCTCCACAGGTTCACTAGCATCAACTTGACCAGATGCCGAGCTCGCTTTTGAGGGGCCAATCTTGATCACTTTGCTTAGGGGGGCAGCATCATCTTCATCTTCCTCATCATCCAAAGAAATGACGTGGGATTTTTGTTGGTGTAATGCCCTAGGCTTTAGTTATGATTAACTGAAAACCGTTATGTATCATCTTTATCGTTTATGTTTATTATTTGATTATTATATAGTTTGCATATTTATTGTAATAATCTCTGTCCCTAATTATTAAGAGAATAATTAGTATAATTGTCAATGGATAATCATGTGATGATTATATGCATAAGAGATGCACATTGAAATTATGGGTACTTGTTAGAGAACAAGTGATTGGACTTGACCCGTATGAGATTTATGTCATGGTCAAATGTCATAAGTAAATCTCATAAGGTTACTTCATTTAGTCCCTAGACCTGAGATTATCATGACCTTACATATGATGAAAGTTATGTTTGATTTTAGTCAAACGGTATCTTAACACGATATCTATAAAGACTATCATTGGCATGATCGGATTCATGTTGGGAAGGATGATAAGTCAAGAAGGAATTTGTCCCTCGGAAGAGAGATGTTATGCTTGGGCCCCTCGATGAGTGATAATGATGAAAGTGTATGGCCGTACCCCAATATGATTGGAATTATCATTATACTCAAGAATCGAGAAAGCATTGAACAATAACAAATTGACAAGGACCATGACTTGTGTTCAATATAACATCGTGAGACAAAGGGATAAATGGAAGTACACCATTGGAAACGTGAACTCTTACGTTACATTATTTGGGTAGACATAATGGCTTGCTAGAGTCCGCTTATGTCTTATGAGGTTCGATATGATCGAACTCATTGCCAACATAATGTAATCCTATTGGGTCACACACAACTAGAATGAATTGGTTAAACCGAGGAAGAATAGTTGAGAGTTTACGTATCCGGCTATATATACCGCGCGACATATTAAGCCAATGGCTTAATATACCGCGCGACATAATAGGCCAGTACGCGGTTTGACAGCCTGTCTCTCCTAATACGATTAGGAGAGGTATTCCTACTATTGTAGTATAAATACAAGGGTTCTGTCAGACCTAAAAGGTCAGCCGAAATTTTCAATCAAAATTCACAACAAAAATACTCTCAATATTCTTCAAGGTTTAGATCTAGCAATCATCAAGAAGTTGTTCTTGAATTCATTCAAAGGTGTGGATACCAAAAGAGGGTCTTCGCTCGTTCATCGATCAAGGCCTAGAGTTTAAGCAAGTTGAAGAACGAAGTTTGTGATTCGATATCACATAATCAAAATCGTTCGATAGCTCAAGACCGGAAAGCGTTTCAAGGTTGGTTTAATTCTATCTCATAGGAATTTAAATTAATTGTATAGAACGGATCCTAGGGCTTCTTGGGTTTTATGTTTTTAATGCTTAATTCCGCTGCGCATGAACCCGTAAAACCTAACAGTGGTATCAGAGCCCCGTTCGTATGGTTAAGTTTGAATTAACATGCTAGATTTAAGATATAAATTGTTTATATGCTTATTGCATGTTTTGTATGCGATAGAATTTTAATTGTTTATGTGAAACAATGTGAAAATCGTTTTCGAATATGCCGAATTAAATCAGAAAAGGGATGTTTTACGTGATTTAATTACATGTAATCTGTATTGGTTCGAACTGAAATCCTGTTACTTGGCCGCTTATGTCGCGCGACATGTTGAGCCATGTGGATTTCAGTTAATCGGCTGTTAGGTCGCGCGACATATCAAGCCTCGGGCGATGTTGTCACGCGACATAATAAGCCAAAACCGGCGTAATCGCTTGTTCAATTTTTCTGCTATTCTGTGATTGTGTTTACAATCTGATATGTTCATATCAAAATCTGGATGTTATAAAATTGAGTTTATAAGTCCGCGATAGATTGATTCATTGATATACATGATTAATTGATTAAAATATGATTTTAATAATTATTGCTATGTATATGAAAATCTGGATGTTATAAAATTGAGTTTATAAGTCCATGCTAGATTGATTCATTGATATGCATGATTAATTGATTAAAATATGATTTTAATAATTATTGCGATGCATGAATTATTTGTTCTTAAGTGTTAAGAATTTTATTAGATGTTTAGTTGAAACATTGAATTGTGATTTTCTAAAATGTTTAGTTGAAACATTGCATTATAGTTTCCTAATATGTTTAGATTTAGACATTGTAAATTTTGGATCTTATGATTGTTTATGGAAACAAGTCATAATTACGCAAAATTTTAAAAGGAAACTAATTGTTTATAAAAGGTAGTGATTATGTTGCCAAATCAGAGTTGATTTCTAATTGTGCATGTCTAGGAGAGTTCTGTCTAAGGAAGAGTTGGTACTTAAGTAGTCCTTGTGGCTCACCTATCTTCCTGGGAACTTACCCGGTGCATGATTATGACTATCTTTGCTGATATGCTTATAATCTACCTTAAAGAACCTTCATTTAACTTTTAAGTTCTTTATGCCAATCCATGATTTAAACACTTGAGACCACTCGGATAGTTTTGGGTGGGCTTGCCATAGCAAGGTGCTTTGATTCTATTCCGTTTGCGAGCAAGATGAGGAAATGGTGGTTCCTATACGTTTAAAATGGATGAACTTAATTGGGTTATCAAAATGGTTTTGGACCCAAGGCATAAGATGAGATTAAAATATGCTTAGATATATGATGTCTTAAATAAATCTCATAAAAGATCCTAAGAGTCATATATGATATGATTGATGTTTTCTACCTAATTAGTTTGATCTTGAGCGGTGCGCCATAGCGTACTTGAGATCAAATTAAAGATGGATCTTAGTCCTAAGAGTCATATACGATATGATTGATGTTTTTCTACCTAATTAGTTTAATCTTGAGCGGTGCGCCATAGCGTACTTGAGATTAAATTAAAGTTGGATCTTAGCCCATTAAATGCATATTATGCTTATTAGCATTAGAAGGTGTATGATTTAGTGGGAGTATTTGTAAAATACATTATTTTCTCTTAAATGATAAATGTGTTGATATTGATATGTGTTCATATAATTTGTATATTTTGTTGTAGAAGTAACATTACATAATGATAATTGCGATTCGTCCTTATGAAGGACAAAATTCGAAAAGAACGGTACAAGTTACTCTGATTTGATCAGACGCTCAAGAATTGTTCTTAGGCAAATGTGTACGTTCTTGACGAATCCGTTCCTACTAAACCCATTGCAAATGTTGCAAAGGGCAAATAAGGAAGCAACATTAGAAACATATTGATGATTCTGACAATATTGCTTGCCTTGAATTTGCCACCATGGTTAAAGGCTCTTATGAAGAACCTTGAGCACATGATAACTATTCTTTTTGTTATAGCATAACGCAAAAGGAAATGTTCCAAGTGCAAGCTAGGCAAAAGATATATGTTGTGGTGAAAGCTCTTAATTCATATGATGAAAGAAGGAGCAATCCGCAAATTGTGTTAATGGTTAACACAAGAAAGGGTTCACAAAGGAAGGAAAAGTAGGTAAAGCAAAAGTTGCTAAACCTAGGACAAAAGTTGTCAAAGCCGAAGAGGCTAAACCCAAATTGTCTTAAAAGGATGCAGTTTGCTACCAATGCAATAAGATAGGTCATTAGAAGCAAAGTTGCAAGGCTAATTAGGAAGGCCTAAAAGGTGAAGAAGGGCAATATGATTGCTACTACTTCAAGTATCTATATGATAGATATTTTCCTTTCGACTTCTTGTTCTTGGGTATATGATACCGGATTGGATCTCACATTTGTTTAAATGTGCAAGGAACAAAGAATAGAAAGCTACTCAAATAAGGTAAATTAAACCTAAGCATGGGAATGGAGCAAGAGTTGCAACATTAGCCATAAGGGACTTATGAAGTCACTTTACCTTGTGAAGTAGTACTTGTTTTGAACAAGTATGACTACGTTCCAGATTTGAGTAGGAATATTATTTATGTTTCTTAAATGGATGATGAAGGATATAATTTTCTTATTTTCAATAAGAAGTTTTATATTTATTTAATAATATGTCTTATTGTAATGCATATATCATTAAATGGTCTTCATATCCTTGATGATGAGAAACAAAATAATATTGAAGATATCTATGATATAAATGGGAAATCTAAACCGAACAATATGAACAAAGCGTTTATATGGCATTGCCGGCTTGGTCAAATAAATAAGAAACATATATCTAAACTCCATTAACATGGACTTTTAGACTCATATGACCATGAATCATTTGAGGAATGTGGATCTTATTTATTGGGATTATCGACCAAACCACCCTACACTAAAGTAGTGGGAGGACTAGTGACTTATTGGTCATTATACATGAGATGTATGTGGACTATTAAGTAGCATTGCTAGGGGAAGACTTCGGTATTTCATCATATTTCACTAAAGACTTATCTAGATATGACTATGTCTATCTGATGAAGTCCGAAGGTGAATCGTTTGAGATGTTTTAAACATTTCAAAGATGAAGTACAAAACAACTTGGTAAAACTGTTAAGTACTTCGATTAGATCGAGGTGATGAATATTTGAGCCAAGAATTTGACAATCATCTCAAAACTATGAAATCGTTTCAAAGTTGACTCCACACTGAATACCACTATGAATGGTGTGTCTGAAAGGAGGAATTGAATCTTGTAGGATATGGTTCGTTCGATGATGTGTCAATTAGACTTTCCTATTTCCTATTTCCTTTTGAGGATATGCATTAGAAATAATGCGGTTACACTGAATCGAGTCCCTACTAAATCGGTTCCTAAGGCCCCACATGAGATGTGGCATGGAAGAAAACTTAGTTTGTCTTTCATGAAGATTTGGGATTGCGAATCTTATGTAAAGAGACTTGTCTCTTATAAGTTAGCACCAAATTTGACAAAGTTAATTTTGGAAATTAATCTTACAACCGCAAAGAGAACAAAACGTTTGTTGCTCTACACGATTTGTTTCTTGAGAAATAGTTTCTCAATAAAGAATCTAGTGGGAGTAAAATTAATCTTGAAAGAAGTTCAAGAACCCGAAAATAATATGGAACCAAGAGTAGAGACAGAACCAAGTTCACAAAGGAGTTGTGAAACCGGTTCAAGATGCACAAGTCCATCGTGGATTGGATAGGTTACGATCCGAACTCAAGAAATAGTGATTTCTCATTGCGGAAAGTGATGAAGTGGAAGTCATTGAGAATGACGATCCTACTTGCTATCAAGAAGCGATGTCCTCTCCTAATTTGGATAAATGGTTAGGAACCATGGAATCCAAATTACAATCCATGTTTAACAATCAAGTTTGGAACTTGATTGGGCTACCTAAAAGTGTAAAAACTAAAGGGTGCAAGTAGGTCTTCAAAGACCAACATGGATGTGAAGGTGTATACTTTCATGACTAAGGATTGTAGCAAAAGGACTTAGGTTAATTCATAGTATTGACTATGTTGAAACCTTTTTCGCCAGTTACAATGTCGAAGTCTGTTAGAATTTCAATTGCCATTATCACATATTGTGACTATGTGATATGACAAATGGATGTCAAACGACTTTCTTTAAATGGAAAGATTATTAAAGATGTGTATAGTACACAACCCGAATAGTTTGACGATCCAAGAAACTCTAAATAGAGTATGCATGTTGCAAAGATCCATGAGATGGGTTGAAGCAAGCTTAAAGGAATTGGAATCTTCGTTTTGATGAATTGGTCAAAGAGTTTGACTTTATCAAGTACGAAGATGAACCTTGTGTATGCATAAAATTCAGTGGGAGCATGGTATTATTTCTATTGTTTATTACAATGATATCTTACTCATTGGAAAAACAAGTTCCGACACTTAAGACTGTTAAGTCTTGGTCAAGGAAAGGTTTCTCAATGAAAGATATGGGTAAAGCCGCTTACATCCTTGGCACCAAGATCTATAGAGATAGATCTAGAAGGATAAATTGGTTTGAGTCAAAATGTTCACATTGACAAGGTTCTTAGAAGAGTCTAAGAAAAGTGGCTTGTCAATGGGTCATGGTATTTTCTCTTAAGCAATACTCATTGTCTTATGACAATTGATGAGCAAAAGGGAATGAATGAAGTTCCATATGCTGCGGCACTTGGATCTGTCATGTATGCCATGATTTGTACTAGACTCAAGCGTCTCATATGCTTTGAGCATAATGAGTCGATACCAATCGATCTGTGATGAGAACCATTGGATGGCGATCAAGATGATCCTTAAGTACTTAAGAAGAACTAAGGATACGTTCTTGGGATTTGAAAGATTGGAAGTTAATCTTGTTGTAAGGGTTACATAGGTGCTAGCTTCCAAACTAACAAAGTTATTTTAAAATCGCAATTAGGATTTGTGTTTGTGCTTATTAGAGGTGCAGTTTTGATTGGAAGAGTTCCAAGCGAGAAATTGTAGCCGATTCTACTACTAAGGCCATACTTTAGCAACATATGATGTAGGTGAAAGAGGCGATTTGGATCAAAAGTTCATTTAGTATTTTGGAAATACTTCAAGTGTTTTTCCAAGTATCACTAATCGGTGAAACTTTTGTTATGACAATAGTGGTGCCACTTGTGCAAACAATGGAACCAAGGTCACAACAGTGATCCAAACACTCACTTAGACGTTCTTCGAGGAATTCATAAAGAATGAGAAGACGTTAAAATATACAAAGTATCAATCGATGATGACATAAGGGACTCACTTACAAAGACACTCGCATAGGCAGAAGCATGATGGGCATGTTAGATCCATGAGTATTCGATACATAAATGGAGCCTAGTGCAAGTGGGAGACTGTTGGTGTAATGCCCTAGGCTTTAGTTATGATTAACTGAAAACCGTTATGTATCATCTTTATCGTTTATGTTTATTATTTGATTATTATATAGTTTGCATATTTATTGTAATAATCTCCGTCCCTAATTATTAAGAGAATAATTAGTATAATTGTCAATGGATAATCATGTGATGATTATATGCATAAGAGATGCACATTGAAATTATGGGTACTTGTTAGAGAACAAGTGATTGGACTTGACCCGTATGAGATTTATGTCATGGTCAAATGTCATAAGTAAATCTCATAAGGTTACTTCATTTAGTCCCTAGACCTGAGATTATCATGACCTTACATATGATGAAAGTTATGTTTGATTTTAGTCAAACGGTATCTTAACACGATATCTATAAAGACTATCATTGGCATGAACGGATTCATGTTGGGAAGGATGATAAGTCAAGAAGGAATTTGTCCCTCGGAAGAGAGATGTTATGCTTGGGCCCCTCGATGAGTGATAATGATGAAAGTGTATGGCCGTACCCCAATATGATTGGAATTATCATTATACTCAAGAATCGAGAAAGCATTGAACAATAACAAATTGACAAGGACCATGACTTGTGTTCAATATAACATCGTGAGACAAAGGGATAAATGGAAGTACACCATTGGAAACGTGAACTCTTACGTTACATTATTTGGGTAGACATAATGGCTTGCTAGAGTCCGCTTATGTCTTATGAGGTTCGATATGATCAAACTCATTGCCAACATAATGTAATCCTATTGGGTCACACACAACTAGAATGAATTGGTTAAACCGGAGGAAGAACACTTGAGAGTTTACGTATACGGCTATATATACCGCGCGACATATTAAGCCAATGGCTTAATATACCGCGTGACATATCAGAGCACATGCGCGTTTTTGGCTGACTGTCTCTCCTAATACGATTAGGAGAGGTATTCCTACTATTGTAGTATAAATACAAGGGTTACATCGGACCTAAAAGGTCGGCGAAATTTTCAATCAAAATTCACAACAAAATACTCTCAATATTCTTCAAGGTTTAGATCTAGCAATCATCAAGAAGTTGTTCTTGAATTCATTCAAAGGTGTGGATACCAAAAGAGGGTCTTCGCTCGTTCATCGATCAAGGCCTAGAGTTTAAGCAAGTTGAAGAACGAAGTTTGTGATTCGATATCACATAATCAAAATCGTTCGATAGCTCAAGACCGGAAAGCGTTTCAAGGTTGGTTTAATTCTATCTCATAGGAATTTAAATTAATTGTATAGAACGGATCCTAGGGCTTCTTGGGTTTTATGTTTTTAATGCTTAATTCCGCTGCGCATGGACCCGTAAAACCCAACAATTTTCTCTTCAAGGCAGCTTTGGTCTTGGTTTTGGTTGTGGTTTTGGACTTAGCTTGAGCTCGAGTCCTGGCACGAACCTCCCTCTCTGGCTCCACGTTCAGTTCGACCTCCTCCTCGCCACCAATGTTGGCCTCCTCAGAACCTTGGGCCTCATCGCCCTCAACATTCTCTCCCTCCATAACATCATCTACCACTTCCAAGTTCTCCTCAACAGGAATAAACTTCGTGGTATCCTCCTCAACTAGCTTCAGCAAGTCATTCCTCTTGGCACCTTCTGCCTCGCGGTTCTCCTTGGCATTTGCTCTTCCATGGCTCTTCTTGGCCTTCCTGATATCAACAGCTCTCCCCATATTAGCTTCCTGAGCAGGAGTTAAAACTGCACAAGGCAAAAAAGTAAAGTGTTAGCTCGACATCAAAAATAAAAGTTCTATGTACGAGCTGCGAGTTCTACATACGAGCAAAATCAATTGCGAGCTAACAAATCCTATAGGCAGCACACATAAAGGGCACAAGTGTTACACTAGAACCAGGAAGTGACGACTAAATGATCAAAAGACAGATGCCAAGTAAGGTGGAGCTCGCACATAAGAAGTTTCATACATAGAGGAGGAAGAATCGAGTAAACCCTTACCACCAAAATGCTCCCCATTATCCTTGCAATAATTTTTAGTCTTCTGACAGAGGGAGCACATCTTCTCAAATCTTGCATGAGCGTGAGTCACCCAATCTGGATACCTCGTGCACCTCACTATGGGAACTAGTGGCACTACATCATCATCCCCTAGCATCATACCAGCTTGGATAAAGTTATATTTTGTAGTCCCAAGGACCTTCCAACTGATAGGCCTCTGAGCAACCAACTCCACCAACTTCCTACGCAGGTCTCCATGTACGATGAGGTTCCCACTGATCTTCATCCCTCACCACCTGGGTCTCCTCACTTGGTAGAGGGAACTCCCATCCTAATCTACTCTCCACTACTGCTACATGGGAATTCCAGCCACCAACTTTGCTAGGCAAGTTTATGAATAATTTGGGGGAATTTGCCTTGGAGGGAGTACTTATGCCACCATTCTTATCAAACTTCACAGCAAAGAACTCTCTAAAAACCCTCATACAGGGCTCATACCCTAAGAAACGACACACCATGATGAAGCAAACCAAGACTCTGCATGTATTGGCACCCAGTTGGAGAGGTAAGGCATTGGCAGACTCTAAGAACTTCATTGATGAAGGGGTCGAGGGCGAGTCTAAGGCCGGCAATAAGCGGCCATAATAGAAGGCTACTCTGGTGGTATCGGTCTTGTAGGACTTCCCAAATAGTACGAAAAAATCAGCCTTGCTATAAAGGGTGACCTCAAACTCCTCCCTGGCCACCTCACGAAGTCATGGATGGTAGACGATGCGGAGGGAAGATTACATTTTCCCTAAGTGGCCACTTGTGGCACATATCCTCTCTCATTCTGCTGGTACCACTTTGTAGTCTCAAAAGCATTCACAATGCGCGGACTTGAGGAAGTGGAGACACCGGCTTCTCTGAAGTTGACATATACGTACAAGAAGAAGGGAAAACGGGGAATCGGTTCTACATGAAGTCTCGGGAGTCCTAGTAGATACGGCAGGGGCGACCTAGATTCCCAGGAAATCCAGTGCGATTCCTAAGGAAGGAAGGTTTATTGGGGCCACGAAGGGTAAAATATGGCAATATGGTCGAGAAGCTCGTGAAAAAGATGGAAGGACTCAATTCTCGGGTCATTCGTTCCTAAAGTACCTAAGTTCTCTCCACGGGCAAAGCCAATTCGGTAAATTGCAAACCCCGTCGGGTTAAAATTGAAGTACATTCCTCCATGGTCATCTCCCTCCACTCTCCGTTTAAATGTTTATAAACCCTACGATTGACTTTACGGTACCCATACCAAGCTCCGGGTTACGTACTAAAGGTCCTAGCCATGGCGGAATCAAAGAAATTGCGAAATTAAAGCCTAATTTTAAAGAATAAGGGGAATACCTTTAGCGGTGAAGGAAAACGGAACAATGGAGGGCGAAACACCAAGTTATAGCGAGAGTCAACTTCCTTTATCACCGCCGGAATCACGCACGAGTTCGAGAGAAGGCAAAAGTTGTAAATGAAGAAGGATTCTCAAATTTATAGCTTCTGAGATTGGAAAGGGCAAAGGTAAATTCGAATTTAATTTTCCTAATTAATGGCGGAAAGCAGTTTCTAGGCGGACTCTCAAACGTCAAAAATATCATCATTATGGCAAAAACGGCGCTCGTACCGTCGGCCGTTCATCGCCAACGTCCCGGATTATGCCACGTCATTATGGTCGACTTACTTCAAAAAACTAGTAGCGACCTGCGGGTAAAATATTTCTCATCAAAAATCTTCTTAACTTCCAAGTCGACAAAGTCCACTCGAAAGTTGGGGGCCACTGAACATACCAAAAGTGCCAAGATGGGCTAAGCAAGTAAAGCCCAATCACAAGCAGCCTAGGCCATCACATTCTCAATGAGGCTGACTCAATCAGAACAAGGCCCAAAGCCCATCTCTTGTATCAGTCGACTAAGTCCATGGTCCGACCTATCAGGTCCCGACCTAACTTAGTCCGACCTAATGATCCATATCACAATTCGGGTACGAACCATGCTCTGCCCGACAGTCAGGTCGACCATTCCATGAGTGGCGACCTCGACCTAATCATCAAGTATCGACCTGACATGTGTTGATGCACGTGGGTCAATCTTTCCATAATAGCATCCCTACAAATCAGGGACGGTTACAGGCACGTTCCCATGAACATAACTGCCGCTATAATTTCGGAGCTCATGTAGCCCTATCATTAAACTACATACATCAACTATAAATACTTCATCACTACCAACGGTGCAAAGGTAACTGTCATTTTGTTATCTGAATTCCATATTCAATACATTTTGAGCTTTATACAACGGTGATCTTACTCTCACGCCCGAGCGTCTTCGCCGGAGACACATCCGGCTAGTCGTGGGTTCTGATTTCAGGTCAAGAAGCCAGGTGATCAGTCCTGCCACGTGGAGAAAGATTGATAAGCACAATTCCTGCAGCATCAAATCACTTGTTTTCATTTTTGTTATTAACTTTAATATGGTTTACTTATTACAAATTAAAAGATGTTTAATAATTTTAACCTAATGATTATAAAAATTGAGATAAATAAAAATGATAAATGAGAATATTTTTTATAGAATGGAAGGAGTAGATTATGATAAATCTTTAATAGAAGTAGGATATTCTAAATCATATTGCATTTATTACTAATTTTTAATGCAACTAACTACCCAATTATGTTGCTACTTAGTAACATCTTTCAAAATCTCATATGCCCTTCAATTTTAGCTAACCATATTTAATTATGGTTGCAAGTTGTCACACTTAAAACTACATTTATTTAACTTGTTTAAAATTAGTATTATTACAACAATTGACAGTAATTTTAAATGACATGTACTTTTTTAAGGACATCTCCAAAGATAAGTATTAAATGCAAATTTTGATATCTAATTTTAAAGTACTAGTATTTTTAATACGAAGACCAATACTCCCTTCGTTCCAGGATTTTCGTCACTTTTTACTTAAAATGACGTCTCGTTTAAAGCGTCATCTTTCCTAAAAAGGAAATGTTTTATTAATATTCTATTATTTCACTAACTATTCCCTCCACTAATTCTCTCTTCTCTTTTCAAATTACACTCACAACACTTTTTAAATTCACTATTTCCTCCACTAATTCTCTCTCCTATTTTCAAATTACACTCACAACATTTTTTATTCCCACTTTTTTTCTTAATTTGCGTGTCACCCCTAAAAGGGTGACACTTTTCCTGGGACGGAGGGAGTATGTATCAAAATTTGGTGTGATACTAAGCAAGGTAGCAAATTTGTTATACTGTACTTGTACTTGTACAAAATAGTACCAAACCAAATTTTGATGTCCATTGTTTAGAGCTTTAAAGAATTATTAAGCATAATGCAAAATTATTTATCATATCAAAATAATTATTTAATATATTATTTACAAAAATAAATAATTAAAATAATTATTTATAATTTATCTGGGTGTTTATATAATTATTTACAAAAATATTACTTTTATTTTAAAATAATTAATTAAAATAATGATCATGTTTTGAAATAGTTTATCATGTTAAAATATTAATAAAATTAATTTTATTAATATTTTGATACCTATTATTGGATTATTGGAGATGATCTTGTGACACCATGAGAATAGTGCTTCATAGGTACCAAAATATGATTTGATACCCCGGATAAAAAATGGAGTAATTTTAACTAAATTTTCTAAAGAGTCCATTTTGGGGGAAACTTGTTTCTCCATAAGTTATAAAAAGTCCACTTTCTAATTTTGAGTTTCGAGCGTAAAACATTGAGTTTCGAGCTTAAAACACTGAGTTTAGACGTTAAAATACCTAGAAGTTAAAACATCGAGTTTAGGCGTTAAAACACCGAGTTAAGGTTAGTAACTAAAACATCGAGTTTATGTCTTAAAACATCGAGTTTATGTCTTAAAACACTGAGTTTTTGCCTTGAATTTTTTAAAAACAAGACTTTTTATAAGTTTGGGGGAAACAGAGTTCCCCCAAAATTTTCTGTTTTCTAAATATTGAATATATGTGATTATAATTACTCCCTCATCCTGAAATGATGTATTCAATTTTTATATTTGTACACAAAAACTTTGAGCAATAACTTTATTTTAATTTCATTATCCTAATATAACTATAAAAAAATTATTGATGAAATTATAAATACTGTCAATAACAATTTTTAGACTTTTATAAGAATAATAAGATTAACCTAAAATTATTACTCAAATTTCCTTCGTATTAACATTATGAAAAATGGGGAACATCATTTCGGGATTTAACTTGTCAATATATTTTAAAAAATGGTTAATAACAATTTAGGGCCTGAAATCATTGAGAGCTTTTTATACGGATCCATTTTTTTTGTCACATAAATTTTAGGGGGGTTAAGTAATTTTTTTTTTTAAAATAAGGGAATGGTTAAATAAAAATAAAGATTGCTCAAACACTATTCATACTTTTTCCATTGATAGAACTAGTGAGTAATCCGTCGGTCCTCGACGGGGATAAAACATTGAGGTAAAAGTTAAATGTAAATACAATTCAAAAAATTAATGAGATAATTTTATGTAATATATTACAACTTGTCAAAAACATTTTTATACACAACATTTGTAGTCGTGACATAATCATCCTCGGTATCAGCACCTTCTTACCAACATTCTTTTCGGACAACATTATCGCCTCGACAACGTGCTTACCTATATATATATATATATATATATATATATATATATATATATATATATATATATATATATATATATATATATATATATATATATATATATATTAAAATAACAATATGTTTTATGTCAAAAATCAAATAATTAATAGTATAAATGTATAATTATATACTAACAAAATTGATTTGCGTACCTAGATTTGTAACGATCAATTTTGTACCGTTACACAATTCTGAAGCTTAATCTATACTCCCTCCGTCCCACGTCATTGTGAACCATTTTTCCGGGCACAATAATTAAGAAATATTATTAAGATAATGAAAATGTGTGGTAGGAAATGAAGAGAGAGAATGAGTGGAATTAATAGTAGGTTGGTTGAATAAATTGTATGGTGAAAAATGAAGAGAGAGAATGAGTGGGTGGGGTAGGGTGAATATAAAATAATAAATTTATTTCCATTTTGGGCAGTTTGCATTCACGTGGGACGGACCAAAATGGAAATAAGTTTGCATTCACGTGGGACGGAGGGAGTATTTCGTAACAACATGACGATACATTCAATCTTTAGCTTCAGTATGTGATTTAAAGTCGTTACAGACAACATGATCAACGGTTCTCAAATCTTCAAAATTTTTGCAACCGACTTTATGATTCAACATAATCCTCAAGTAGTACAATTTCCCACAGCCGACCGGCGCATAATATATCCTTCCAATTGCAAATCGACTATCTTTCCTGCGGCGCCATTCACGTTTATTTTTTATCGACACAAAATACCTCGGAAATTTCCAGTATTTCAAATGTCGACCGTCTTCATTATCACGGTTATACTCCATCCACTTAACAAACTGGAATTCTTTAACAGTCTCTGCTTTTTCAAGAACATCTTCAATGTAATCCCCTTCGTGAAAAGGTATAGTCTGGTCACCCTTCATGTGAAAAGCTAACTGCTCAACTGGTGGAGTTCTATAATGCAAATTAAACCCATATCCTCCAAATCGCCTCACATACACAGACATATCTACAATCAATGAACCTTTCAACCTCATCCTCTTCTTATAATCCAAGAGTTATCAAATCGCTACCCTTGTTAAACCGTTAGAAATAGTGCGGGACAATTTCTTCTTACGAAAATTGTGTTTCACAAAACTCGACTCCCGATTAATTTTTGTTATTAATTTTCCGTTTCATCTTATCCTTCTATTTTTCCATTTTCATGAAATATTTTATTTGAATTATTTCTATTTTGTTAATATCTTTTTAAACAAATCATTGAACTTTGAAAATTGTCAGTCAAGAAGAAAGAAGAGAAAGTCAGTAAAGGATGAGAGTCAACCAATAAAGAAAAGAGAGTAATGAGATAATAATTAAACCTCATTTAGGATAGCGATAGAAATGAAAATAAACTGTTAAAATATTTGAATAGTTAAATGTGACTATCATTATAAAATAGATGAATTATCTGAGTAATTCAAATATTAAATAATTTAGAAAATAAATTTTAAAATATTGAACTTTGAAAATTGACATTAAAGAAGAAAGATGAGAAAGTGAGTAAAGGATGAGAGTCAACCAATAAAGAAAAGAGAGTAACGAGATAATAATTAAACTTAGTTAGGTTAGCGATAGAAATGAAAATAAGTTGTTAAAATAATTGAATAGTTAAATGTGACTATCATTATGAAATAAATTTTAAAATATTGAATTAAATATGAGTAGATTTATAAATTTTAAAATATTGAATTAAATAAAGAAAATGAAAAGATAAAATAAAATAAAATAAAATATGCACAATAAATAAATCGTGAATATAAATCAAAATTTTATTAAATTTCATTTTTACTTACAAACTTGCATACTTTTAATAATGTTAAATTAACTTTGATTATATTTATATTTTAATATATTCTTATATTTTTATATTATTTTAAAAGTTATTAATTGAATTTCAAATGGATAATTGTGATTGGTTGATGATGGAAAGATTGACCAATGATATTGTGCCTCTTGGAATTTTCTAGGAGCTTGAAAAACTTTTACTATTATATATAGTAGATTGTTAATTTTGTATATATTAATTTTCAAAATTTTAGAATTAAATAAAGAAAATGAAAAGATTAAATATGCACAATAAATAAATCATGAATATAAATCAAAATTTTATTAAATTTCATTTTTACTTACAAACTTGCCTATTTTTACTCATGTTAAATTAACTTTGATTTATTTATATTTTAATATATTCTTATATTTTTATATTATTTTAAAAGTTACTAATTGAATTTCAAATTGATGATTGTGATTGGTGGATGATGGAAAAATTGGCCAATGATATTGTGCCACTAAAAATTGGCCAATGATATTGTGCCACTTGGAGTTGTTTTCTAGGAGCTTGAAAAACTTTTGCTATTATATATAGTAGATTGTTAATTTTGTATATATTAATTTTTAAAATTTTATAATTAAATAAAGAAAATGAAAAGATAAAATATGCACAATAAATAAATCGTGAATATAAATCAAAATTTTATTAAATTTAATTTTTACTTACAAACTTGCCTATTTTACTCATGTTAAATTAACATTGATTATATTTATATTTTATTATATTTTTATATTATTTTAAAAGTTACTAATTGAATTTCAAATAAATGATTGTGATTGGTGGATGATGGAAAGATTGGCTAATGATATTGTGCCACTTGAAGTTTTCTAGGAGCGTGAAAAACTTTTGCTATTATATATAGTAGATTGTTAATTTTGTATATATTAATTTTCAAAATTTTATAATTAAATAATGAAAATGAAAAGATAAATATGCACAATAAATAAATCATGAATATAAATCAAAATTTTATTAAATTTCATTTTTACTTACAAACTTGCATGTTTTTACTCATATTAAATTAACTTTGATTATATTTATATTTTAATATATTCTTATATTTTTATATTATTTTAAAAGTTACTAATTGAATTTCAAATGGATGATTGTGATTGGTGGATGATGGAAAGATTGACCAATGATATTGTGCCACTTGAAGTTTTCTAGGAGCTTGAAAAACTTTGCTATTATATATAGTAGATTGTTAATTTTGTCTATATTAATTTTCAAAATTTTAGAATTAAATAAAGAAAATGAAAAGATAAAAAATGCACAAGAAATAAATCGTGAATATAAATCAAAAATTTTATTAAATTTCATTTTTACTTACAAACTTGCCTATTTTTACTTATGTTAAATTAACTTTGATTATATTTATATTTTAATATATTCTTATATTTTCATATTATTTTAAAAGTTACTAAATGAATTTTAAATGGATGATTGTGATTGGTGGTTGATGAAAAGATTGGCCAATGATATTGTGCCCCTTGAAGTTTTCTAGGAATTTGAATTTTTTTTGCTATTATATATAGTAGATTGTTAATTTTGTATAAATTAATTTTCAAAATTTTAGAATTAAATAAAGAAAATGAAAAGATAAATATGCACAATAAATAAATCGTGAATATAAATCAAAATTTTATTAAATTTCATTTTTACTTACAAACTTGCTAATTTTTACTCATATTAAATTAACTTTGATTTTATTTATATTTTAATATATTCTTATATTTTTATATTATTTTAAAAGTTACTAATTGAATTTCAAATGAATGATTGTGATTGGTGGATGATGGAAAGATTGACAAATGATATTGTGCCAATTGAAGTTTTTTAGGAGCTTGAAAAACTTTTGCTATTATATAGTATAGTAGATTGTTAATTTTGTATATATTAATTTTCAAAATTTTAGAATTAAATAAAGAAAATGAAAAGATAAATATGCACAATAAATAAATCGTGAATATAAACCAAAATTTTATTATTTATCTGATAATAAGACAATGTCTATTCACTTAATTAAATAAAATAAAATAAAGCAATTAAACAACAATAATAATAAGTCATTAACAGTAATAAGCCAGGCAATTCCACCTGTGGACCCACTACACTCACTTTATTAGAATTATTGTATTAAAATTGAGTAGAGATAATCATCATCATCATCATCCTCCTCCTAAATCATATTATAATATTTTGATCATAAAATAATACTCACAAGGGGTATAAAAAATCTTCCCTTTTCCGGTGGCAATGATACTCCAAGAATAATAAAATTGGAAATTATGTCATATGCTATCATTTCTCTTTGGGGAAATCTTCCCTATTGATTCCCCCCTAATTTAAGTACTTTTTGGTTGGGTAAATGCTACCCAGCTTTCATGGATTCCATGAAAATGAGATTTGTTACGTCCAATCGCAATTTTCGATGATAATACAACGTCAATCAATTGTCTCATCACAAAAATAAATTAATGTTCTCTCCTCTCCTCTTTTCTTCTCTTCTCTCTATTGAAAATCAATTTGATTTTTCAAGGCTTTAAGGCGCCCTGAGTTTGACTCATCAATCCCACCACGATACCACCATTTATCTCTCATCGACGACGTATCTGCAACGAAAAATAATCTACGTCTCTCTCAGTTTTTTGCGTCCAAAATTGCAGAACATATAATCTCTATTTTTGATGTTCTTACATTAATTTTTATATACTCCCTCCGTTTCACACCAATTGATACTTATTTCCTTTTTTGTCCATCCCACACCAATTGATACTTACCCAAAATGGAAAGGAATCTTCACTATTTACCCCACTCATTCTCTCTCCTATTTTACTTTTTCATTCACAACATTCTCTCTCCTGACTATTCCTCCTACTCATTCTCTCTCATATTTTACTTTTACACTCACACCATTCCCTCTCCACTTTTTCTCTCTCTTACCTTTCCTTAATACGCGTGCCCAAAATTTTGGTATCTATTGGTGTGGGACGGAGGGAGTATATTTTTTTGTTTGTAGCTTTTAGTTTTAATTTTTTTTCTATGTTATGGTTAAGTTTGAAGGTGAAAAATTAATGTTTAATGGTGTCTATTTTATGGTTTGAATATTAAATATTTGTGACATTTTTTTTTAACTAGTGATAATATTCAATTGAATATTTGTTATCATAAGAAATTATATTATATTGTAATTTATAAAATTGACGGAACCGAATCATTAGAACCGGATCATTAAAATCAGACCAATACCGGTCCTATAATGTAATGGTTTGGTCTCGACCCTAAATTTTTACATAATCGAAGTATTGTTCCGGTTCTGATTTTCTAAAATTTTGACAAAAATCGAACAAATCCGGACAGTTAACACCCCTACTAAATAATACTCCCTCCGTACCAAAATGATTTTCCTAATTTTTTCGTTATTGCGAAATAATTTGATCAATAATTTTAGTTTAATTTAATTATCCTAATAAATATCTAAAAATTGTTATCGATAATCTATAAATATATAATAACAAGCTTTTGGTAATTAAAGAGGCTTTGAGGGGCATTTTCGTCATTTCACGTCGTGGCGAAATGGAAATAAAGAAGGCTGAAAAGGCATGTGGCAAGCAATGATTGGCAGAGGTTTTTTTTTTTTTTAATCAATTCGGACACGTGTCGGGCGTTGGGTGAAGGGCATTTTCGACATTTTCATGGCGCGTGTAAAACACGCGCCGACAAGGGCGCATGGCAGCTTGGGTTTTTCCTTTTTTATTATTTTTTTTTTTGGGTTTGGTTTGGACACGTGGTGTCATTTGGTTGGTTATGGTTTTTTTTTTTTCCACCCATTTTTTTTACCTAAATTATTTTATAATAAATTAGTTTTATTTAAAAAAAAAATTACACCAAAATTTATAATTTTTTTTTCCTCTTTAAATAGAGACTATTTTCATTTGATTTGGACACAGAAAAAAAAACTTTTTTTTAAAATATAAATTTCTTATTTATTCTTTGTTAATTTTCCTTTTTAATTTTTCAATATGATATTAGTCAAAATTAATTAAGTGTCAAGTTTTTTTTAATTATAAATGACTAGAATAAGCCCGAGTCCGAGGACACTTTTTTTTTTTTTTATTAAGCCCGTGTCCGAGGACACATTTTTTTTTTTTTTTAATTAAGCTCGTGTCCGAGGACACGTTTTTTTTTTAATTTAATATTTTTTTTAAGAGCATAATGGAAAATGGACAAATGTATGAGGGCAAAATGGAAAATTCGGCACTTGGTACTGTTCATTCAACTGTAGCAAGTACCGTTCCCATTTATACTATAGATAATGATAATAATAATAATTTTACTACTTCTAAAAATAAAGAATATAAAAAAAATAAAAGTGATGGGGTATAGGATAATGAGTTGGAAGGGGTAATATGGTTATTGAGTTTATTTTAGTTCGATACATCAAACAATTTATTTATTTTATTTAAAAAAATTGAATCATAGTAAATAAAGTATTAATAAAGACGAATATCGGGAAAGATGGTTGCTTAACTTGCCGTATCTATTTTTGCGTACTATGCAATTTATTTATAAGATAGTAATTATTTTGATTGAAAAAAAAAGAAAAAAATAGTGAAGAAAAAAAAATTGAAGATAAATAAATTATTATTTCAATTTTTTTTATGTGGGTAGAAAATGGTTTATGTACTCATTTTACTGAAAACTTGGTCTCAATTTTTTAAGTCTCCATCTATATATTTAAAATAGGTCATTCGATCATTTTAAGATATATTGAGTAATAAACATTGTCTCTATAAATGCTCTTTATACTAATCAATGTTTAATCTACTTTGCAATTTAAATAATTTTATAGCTCCCTTCATCCCAAAATGAGTTATAAAAAATTTTCAAAAATTTGGTATTTATTTTGAATAAATCAAAATTTTGCTATAACCAATATATGTCGCCCCATCCAGAGTTAAAAGATAAATGATTCTAAATATTGATATGTAATGATTATAATACTGACCAATCTGATGTTTGTACCGACAATATAGTATTCAAGAAAGTTTTTCGCAATATATAAAAATAACTCGCTTTTCTGTTTGTTTTATTTTATTTCTCATCTTTTGAGCATGCAGTTTCGATAACTTAGACGCATATTCTCAAAGTGCTATTTTGTTGTAAACATTAAAAAAATGGGATATCGGTTCAAATAAAAAAAATGGGGATATATGTAGTGTTTTACGGGGGAGGGGGGTCAATAACTCCCCGTGCATCGCACAGATGTAACCCTAGATTTATTTTATTGACCTTCAATCTGATATTTGTACTGACAAGATAGTGGTAATTAAAGGGACTTTGAAGGGCATTTTAGTCAATTCATATCGTGGCAAAATAGCAAATAACCCCACTGAAAATAAACGTGGCATGCTGTGATTGTTGTAGAAATGGTGCGTTCCGTACACGCGCCGACAATGCCGCGTGTACGCAAGAGATTTTTTGTTTTCCATTTCGGACATGTGTCGACCGTTCATTTAAGGGCAATTCCGACATTTTCCTCCGTGATAGATTTGAATTTTTATAAACAAAATCATTGTGTATTTATAAAGTATATATGGTTATTTAATATAATAATAATCTATACACATACACATACACACACACACACAAATAAATATATATATATATATATATATATATATATATATATATATATATATATATATATATATATATATATATATATATATATATATATATATATATATATATATATATATATATATATATATATATATGGGGAGTGTGATGAATGTGGGTTTGAGTTTTAATTTAATAAGCGGGATAGGGTAATATGGTTATTGGGTTTATTTTAGTTCGATATATCAAACAATTTATTTAAATATTTTTTAAAAAAATCTTTGAAGCATAGTTCGATATCTATAATTTTTATGTAATAAATATTTTAAATTGTACGATAATATATTTTTCATTTTACTATATTTGTATTACTGTTTTAATCTTACGATGTGACTATTTATAAAATTCAAGTGGATATTTATCCAATGTTGGTCTTTTATTTTAATAGTAACGCCCGTGCATCGCACGGGAGTAAGTCTAGTATTTGTAATGATATACCCATTTGTCATTACACCTAGAATTTTGTGACTATTTTTTGCCCCTGGTATTACTCTATTATTATATTAACTATACCACATTTGTTATACTCACATTTAAATTGTGGATTTATTTGTAAATTGATAAATTATATCCGCTTATCCTTTCTTATTCACAATAGTTTTAGATCCATGTTCATACTGTTGTGAAATTGGTGCTCCCCCGTTGCAATCAAAACAAAGAAATCAACACACCCACACGTACAAGAAAGAAACAATCACACACAAGAACACAAGAGTTGTTTACCCGGTTCATTCACCAACTCGTGAACTACGTCCGGGGGCAATTGCCAAGCCAATATGTATTCTAATATGTTGCTACAATGTGTTCTAGGCCGAAATTATGCTTATATAGTTATACAAGGAACCCTAAATCTAATTTAAGAAGAGATCTAATCAAAATAGGAAACAAAATAAAAATCTGCTGCAGATCCGGACCGAGCGCGGCCGCCCTCAACGGCAGAAGATTTTTGGCACCCACGAAAGAACTCCAGCGCGGTCGCTCTCCACCTGAGCGCGGCCGCTCTCCTCGACAGAAGCACCTCCGAGATTTTTCCTTCTTGATTCACCGACTCCTCCGACTTAGGCTCCTCCTCTTCCTTGTAGTTTAGGATCCAAACCCAACACATACTCTCTTTAATTTCCATGTTCAAAATAAATTATATCTAAAAATAGAAGGATCATTCAAAATACTTTTACAAATACTATCAATAACATTTCTTATTCACAATAGTTTTAGATCTATGTTCAAAATACTTTTGCAATAGTCTCGAAATGTCGACATAATCAGTGTTCAATATCAGCATCCCGTATGCTTCTCCAGCCGAGATACCAAGCAAAGACACTAGCTTCTCAACAGTGCCCATGCCACCAGCATAAGGAAGAACTAGCTGCTCCGTCTCAGTTCCTCCCAGAATGGCCCGAAAATCTTCGAACGTAGGAGTGATTTCGTTGTACGAAAAGTTGTACACATTCCTCCGTACATCCCAGAAGCGAGCCGCTGCTCTCAAAAGATCCCAATCTGGTATGAGCTCCTTCAAAGCCCAAACAGATTTCATCCCGTAACAGCCTTCGAAAAACCCCTTGTTTTGCCTCGTGTGGTTCCGTACCCACGACTGGAAATTTTCCAAGTATCGCTCTTGCATCCGAGACGATAGCTTAGGAAAGGGAGCCATGAAGGAAAGTGAAAGAAGCCTTAGAAATTTGAAAGAAATTCAGCCAACTGATCAAAGCAAGGCGCAGTCTCTTGAACATAAATTATATCCGTCTCGAAATAATCCTTCTATTTTTTTCTGCTATTGCAAAAGTATTTTGAATAATAATTTCAGTTTGATTTAATCATCCTAATAAATATCTAAAAAATGTTATTGATAGTATTTGTAATGATTTATCAAAACAACTTTTAAATTTTTATTAGAATAATTATATAAATCTAATTTTATTGATCAAAATAACTTTATTATAACAACAATAAAAGTGAAAATATCATTTTGAAACGGAGGAATTAATTGTGAATATAGAGTTGGGCGGAGAACTATTGAATTTACCAAGTTGGAATATCTTTTCAAGGGTATATGGGTATGAAAAGAATTTGTCAGAAATATTAACAAAACTGGGGAAATGTTGAGCAACTGCGTAACAAGTCATTTGAAAATAATTACTGCAGATGAAATACATCTCTCATCTCCCGTTCGGCGTTCACTCGAAAATGTACAAATTTTTATTTCGGATATCTCATTTGAAAAGTTATATTTTCAAATTAGAATTTTTTTTGATACTTATAAAAAACTTTATTCATGAGACCCATTTATTATACTAATAATAATTATCTATTTACTATTTATTACCTCACTTTCTCTTTTCTATCTCAGTTTTTTTTACTCACAACACTTATTTTACTATATACTCCCTCCGTTCCGGTCCAATAGAAACCAAATTTTTGGACACACAGATTAAGAAAAAGTAAGAAAGATAAAAAGTAGAAGGAAATGTTGGAGTATGAAAAATTAAATAGGAGAGAGAATGAACGGGAGAAATAGTGATTTATTTGATGTTGTGAGTGTAAAAGTAAAATAGGAGAGAGAATGCGTGGGAAAAATAGTAAAAATTTTCTTCCATTTTGGACAGTCTACATTCGACTGAAACGGACCAAAAAGAAAATAAATCTCCATTGAATTTGAACGGAGGGAATATATTTTTTTAATTTTTGTGCAAGATCAATTTTATATTTTTTTTTAATGAGACGAAGAGAAGAGAGTAATAAATAACTGCAGCTGGAAATTAGGGAGTAGGAAAGTACTGTACTCTTTATTTTACCAGATTCTGACTCCCGTGGCGGGAAAATGAATGGTGTACAGTGTACTATACAATAAATACCCGGGAAAGTTAAAATTGTACAATCTAGTCAATCAGTATAAGTCTTTGACCTTGTCAAACACGAGGGTATGATTCTCTGTGCCCGTGAGGAAAGAGCCTTTGTGCATTCAACGGTGTGATTCGCTTAGCCCGTGAGGAAAGAGCCTTTGTGCCAGCGAGATTTTTGCTCATGCGTAAAAATGTTTTACTACTTTACGAGTTAAACTATAAAATACTATTTCTTCTTATTCGAAAATACACAAATTTTCATTTTGATTTTTCGATTTAAAAAAACACACATTCAAAATGAAAACCTTTTAACACTGTTATATTTATGAGATCTACTTGTCATACTCACAATAACTATCTAGTTAATATTGTATACCCCACTTTCTCTCTCTTAACTCATTTTTCATTACAACACGTAATGCACTATATACTTTTCTTAATTTCAGGCAAAATGTGACTTTTCAACTGTGACGGAAGGAGTATAAGAAATTTTGTAGTATATACTCCCTCCGACTCAATCTAAATGTCCAAACTTTTCATTTTGGGCGTCCCATTTAAAATGTCTCATTTTCAAAAAAGGAAAGTTTTTTTCACTATTCCACCCACCCATTCTCTCTCCTACTTTACTTTTACACTCACAACATTCTCTCTCCTAACTATTCCTCCCACTCATTCTCTCTCCTATTTAATTTTTCATATTCACAACATTTAAACTTTTTCTCTTTCCTACCTCACTTTTTCTCTTTCCTACCTTACTTTCCTTAATTCCTGCGCCGGACTCATTTTTGAACATTTAGATTGGGACGGAGGGAGTATATGATATAAAATATTATTGTTTACGATATTAAATTTGTTTGAATATGTGAAAATGTGTACTATATTTTATATTTTACATGTATACAACAAATGTTTTTACTTTATGGAGAAAGTTTTACAAGTAATAGTAAAATTTTATGTAGGAGCGTTGTATGCGTCAGTTTGCTGAAGCAGTTCCACTTCCAGGTACACCCGCAATGGGCATATTGTGAAAATTCAAATTTGCAAATTTTAAAAATAGTCATTAAAAATATTTGTATGATTAATTAATTAAAATTTTTATATTTTATAAAAAAATTTAAAATTTTCATGAATTAGGTCTCAATTACATCGAGTTGGCTGTAAAAATCAAACGAGGACTACTAACCATTGTAACGTAGAACAAAAGGAATAAACGTTAAATTTATTTCCGAAGCTAAGATTTATATGTACTCATCATAATTACAAACGGATTCTCAATACTTTTTCTCGTTCCATAACGAATATAGCATTTTTCTGTGATATTTTCACATCGAAAATATGTAAGAATTTAGTGTGATATATATAAGGCCCATACATTACTATTAAACATCAAATCATCCATTGAACTTTTGGAGACCTGCTTAACGGGTCGGGCTCAGATCGTTACAAATGGTATCAGAGCAGAACCCCGGCTTAAGGCTTGCGAGCTAGCCCGGGGGTACGATCTGGGTATTGATTAACCTTGCCAGGGACGGCAAGAGTTTGAGTGAGGGAGATTGTGATATCCCCATCCCACATGTGAAAATTTAGTGTGATATATATAAGGCTCATACACTACTATTAAGCATCAAATCGTCAATTGAACTTTTGGAGGCCTGTGATGGGCTGTGATTGACCCAATTGAGGAGGTGCTTAGTGGGCCAGTGTGTGGTGCCTGCTTAACGGGTCGGGCCCGGGTCGTTACATTTTCATTTTAATTCATCTCAAAATAAATAAGATAAATATTGCATTTTTAAATAAATTAGAAAACAATCTCAGTGCATTTTTCTCATCGTACAATCACTATGCAAACAAGTAGATCACATTTATAAAAAAAATGTTAAGTTGATATTATGTCAAATGAAATGAGACATTTATTTTGATTTTGAGAAGTAAATTTTGAGAAGTAAGGAGTAAGTAATAGTGATAATAATGATAAATGAGTTTGCATAAAGGATTTTTATAGGCCAATGGTTATAAATTACTCCGTCAGTTCCGCCTGAAAGGGCATAAATTTCCTTTTTGAGCATCTCATTTGAAATGGCACAATTCAAAAATGGAAAGCTTTTTATTATTTCTTTATTTGTGGGACCTACTTGTTATACTCTCACAATAAATATCCACTAACTATTCTCTATCTCACTTTCTCTTTCCTACATCACCTTTCACTCACAACATTTATTCCACTATACTCCCTCCGTCCCATTAAGCTTAAGAAGATTCCATTTTGCGCGTGAATTAAGGAATATTATTATAGTATTAGGAGAGAGAATGAGTGGAAGAAGTGTTGTGAGTGTGAAAAATTAAATAGGAGAGAGAATGAGTGGAGGGAATAGTAAATTATAATGTGTTGTGAGTATTAATATAATGTAGGAGAGAGAATGAGTGGAGAGAATAGTGATTTAAGGTTTCCTTTTTGGGATTTCTTAAGACTTATGAGACGCCCAAAATGGAAAGTTTTCTTAAGACTTATGGGACAGAGGGAGTACACTTTTTCTCTTTTCTACATCATTTTTCTTAAATCCCGTGCAAGACATAAACTTTGCCCTTCGAACGGGGGACAGAGGGAGTATATATTTTTGCAATGATAAATAACAACTTTTTAACCCAAAAAGTTGAAAAATATCAAAAAATTGGCACCTTTTGTTAAATACATGGTGGAATTTTTTGCAGCTTTTCAATTCTGCTGACAAAATAATTGGCCCAACATGGAAAATTGACCCATTCTATATGGCCCATCTCAATCATCATCTCTACTAATTTAAGGCCTTTATCAACTTTTAAGACAGGCCCATTTATGATGGGCCACTAAAGAACTGTGTACGATTGATTAGCATGAAAAATTGCCCCAGTGTTTTTATTTTTAAGCTACTATCTCCGCCCCACCAAAATGAATATTCATATTTAAAAAAAAATACTTTTTAATTTTATTTTGGACATTTATGTTAGATTTTTTTTTTTTAAATTTCTCTTGACCAATTCTGTACTAATGCTCCGTTTGTTTTGGGGAAAACATTTTTCGGAAATGTTTTTCCCATTTTTCGGTGTTTGGTAAACACCGAAAAATGAAGTCAACGGAAAGCATTTTTTCGGGTCAATGGAAAATAAGCTTGATTTCTAAGAAAAATGACTTCCTTACCTCTACCCAAGGAAATTGTTTTTCGAAAAACATTTTCCTCCTTTTCCTTTGTTTGTATTGATTTTACCTTTAGAAAGTTACTTTAATGAAACTACCAAACATCGAAAAATATTTTTCGAAAAGCATTTTCATTTTTCGAAAAATATTTTTCAAGAAATCATTTTCCAGGGATTATTTTCTGAGCCTTATTGTCAAAACACAACTTTAGCAGCAGTACAACAGCTCTACATAAAAAGAAAAAAAAAACCCTCTTAAATTGCGCTTATATTTTGGCACGTTATAACAATTGTGTTATGTGTTTTCTTTATTATTTCATTTGATTGATTTGTTTGGTTGTTTTTTTTTAGTATGTTTGTCTGTTTCACTTTATTTGTTAGGGGCTTTTTATTTCTCTCAAGCCTCTTAAATTCTCTTTTTGTCGAGAGTTTTTGTTTGTTGTTAGTAATCCTTTTTGTTGCAACATTTGAGATATTTGGTTGGACATATATATATTGCCGTCCCAAATGTTTTATTGTTAGTAATCCTTTTTGTTGCAACATTTGAGATATTTGGTTGGACACATATATATCCCCGTCCCAAATGTTTTAATTTATTGTGTTCTCAAAGTTAAATCCTCTATGTGCGGTGATCATTTGAATGTCCATGTTGGGTTGTATCCAAATCCTACTTGAAAAAACATTTGTGTGTCTCAAAATATTGTTTGTCAAGATATTGAACGGAGATTTGGTTTCGGACAAATATGAGTACAAGAAGGGGAAACTTTGAGGCTATTTAAAGATACACATAGGCTATCAACAATTTTTTTTTTTTTTTTATTGTATATGCTTGTTATAAGTTTCACAAATAATGTCAATTACCCTATTATTTGGAACGAGTCTTCTACTGTTGTGAAGCGTCGTCTAAATTTTCAGTATGTTTTATTTGCTTAAAAAAATATTTCCATCTATTAAACAAATTGTACCAACATAGTTGATAGAAAATGACAAGCAGGGTGGCCGATATCTAACAAAGCAACGATTTTTGATGAGCTCGAACCTTTATAATCGAGGCCAAGTTCGATCCGGTTTAAAGGCCAAGTATAACATGACACCTCAGGGAACGCGATCACCAAGATTGCGATCACGAAGACCGCTCTAGCTATGACCGCGTTCACATTGACCATGTTGATCTGGGTCTCATACCAGACTTTCGGTTGGCCACTAGACTCCCGGTTAAAGTCAAGACCAATAAGAAAAGGGTCCGTACCAACTCTGACACCAAGGCCAGACCTGTCACTATCACATTAAATGGTGGTTCAGGCGTCTATCATGCGCGTAAGGCGCCGCACCAACTGTCGCCTGCTTCCCACATCCTTGTCCAATCAGAGACATCACTCTACAGTAATCTTCAATTTATTGTACGAGCCAACCAGACGCGGACACGTGTCCTAGGTCAAAGGCAAATACCTCTAACAGGGATGACATCATCCAACGGCTCCCTCACGCTATATACTCTCATTTGTCCTATTGAGCAAGGTAAGTCACATTGTCTAAACCCTAGAACACAAACACATTCTAAGTCTTATACTCTCAGTTATCAAACCCTCAAAGGTCTTACTCTCACACCCGAGGGCCTGAGCCGAAATCAACCCCGACTTGGTCTTTAATGGTGCTTCTTGTCTTTGTTGTATTATAGGTACAAACATCATTATAAGTCAGATATTCCTATTAAGTGAGACCCCAAAAGCTGTGGCGTTATTAGTGGTTTCATTGCCGGGAAACGCTTTAGTTTTTCTCGTGTAATCTTGTGTATTGTTCAAAACAAACACCTTCTTAAACACTCATTCACAATTGACAACTATTAACTTTTCCCTTTTACAATGACTGGAACCCTTTGCAAAATGTTGGTTACCTTACTCCTCCGAAAACAACCAAACTTCTCCCTCTCAAATAAACCCTGTCAGATCAAGCACCTCAGTCTTTAATAGGTTGGGTGGCCATTCTGCCAGGCAAGGTTCTCTTACTACTTCTCAAAGAGACCTTAGGGAAAAGCTTGAGGTTGCCCGTAGAGAAAAGGCCCCTCAAACCCAAAGTCCTAAAAACCCATCCTCTCCAATCACTCCTTAGTTAATACTCAAGAGAAACCAATCTCTGGCTGAGAGGGAAAGGCTAGTGGCTGAGGCCATGGCCTGGCCATAAATGATGCCCAACTCGAGCTGGTAGAACTGGAGGCCAATGGTGGTGTCCCGCTACAAGAGGGATCCCAAAGGTTAACCCATGGAGTCCGGAAAAAATATCTAGCCACTAGAGCTAGGGGGACAAAAATGTTGGAGCCAACCCTCGCTGACCGCGGTCACGAGGAGGAAGAGGACGAGGAGGAAGGAGAGGGAGCAGAATTTACTAGTCTCTCCGAGAAATTCAAAGCACAACATACGGCTAAAGCCAAGGGAAAGGCCGTGATTTCTCCCTCCAAGAAAACAAAGACGGACACCATGAACCCGAAGTTTATCAAGTTGATGCACCAGAAATGGGAAACCCACCAACAAGGCACCACCAAGTGTGGCCGCCCCATGGATGCCTTTGCGGACAAAATTGCCAACGCGACCCATCCAGAGAGGGAAACCTCCCCAAATAGAGCCTTATCATGGCTCCACGAATGCAAAATGCCACATGGGGAGGTTCGAAGGGCAGATGGCCCTATTTTCTTTTGATGAGGCCATAATGTGCAAAGCCTTAGCTGCCTTCTTTACGGGCAAGGCCTTGTCATGGAATGGATGCTGGCTCTTAAGCCAAAGTCCCTTAAAAGCTATAAGTAATTTCGGAGTAGTTTATTGAACTCCTTCGCTGGGGCAGGTGAGACCGTAAGGCCAAAGACATACCTGATAAGAGTCAAGCAGGCCACGGGGAAAACCACCAAATCATACATTACTCGGATCAGAAAGATGTCTGAACAAATCGTGGACTTGTCCGAGAACGATATTCAGCTCTGCTTTGAGGGCGGTCTAACCTCCAGCTTCCTGAAAATGAACTTTGCCTCAGACATGTCAACGAATGTGTAGGAGATGTATGATAGGGCCTTAGCTATCGCCTCAACAAAAGAGCCCGCAGAATTAACTGCCCGCAGGCCGGCCAAAGAAAGAATAGAGAATATTACGGAGGCCGGCCAAGGATCTAGTCACGGTCAAAGCCAGAGAAAGAATAGATACCGCAACACTGAAAAGTTCAGAAGGTTGGCGGACGAAACAATATATACTCCCCTAATCGCACCACAGGCAGCGATCCTAAAAACTATGGAAGTCCCTCCTCCTCCTCCTATGACCAGAAGACCAAATGAGAGGAACAAGACTAAGTTCTGTGACTATCAAAATGATCACGATCACAACACTGAGAATTGCTTCCAGCTGAAAAGGATCATTCAGTAGAAAATCAAGAACGCGTCCCCGAGAGGAGAGAGAGAGTGATAATGATGAGGACGAGCAAGGGACGTATGATATCAACTTTATTGGAGTAGAGTCTCCCTCCAACACCCAGCTGTCCCATCAGATTAAGACCCTAGAGCAGGTTTTTTTGATTCATGCCTTGGCTCCAGAAGAAGAGCAAGAGATAGGTTTCAAAAGAAGCGAACTCGCTTCCATTCCACCCAACCCCTGACCATCAAAATGAGGATCTTCCGGGAAAATATAAGCAGAGTCCTCATCGACACCGGCATGACCAGAGATATTCTCTACTATCACACGTAAAGGGGACAATAGACTTTGAGGTGGCAATAGTGGGAAAAGCCCCCCTACTAAAAATAGCCAAGATCACCTTCATGGTCATAGACCTACAATCCCAGTACAACGCAATACTCGACGTCACTACTCAGGCCACACTAGGAATTGTTGCATCTGTCCCCTATCAAAGGGTGAAATTCAATACACCAGCCGGAGTGGCGGTCATAAAGAACCAGCCCGAAATATTTCTCAGAACCCTGGAGGAGAAGAGGAGGTTAAAAAGTCAAGCCTCCTTCTCGCAAGTGGGGGAGGAAACAAAGCGGAGCAAAAATAAAGGCAAGTGGCCGCAGTCCGAGTTCGTTGGTATGCTTTCCTTGCATTCCATAAAAATGGAGCTGAAAAAGAGCAGGAAGGCAATCCGGTTGCTGAAGGGTACGTTGATAGGGGAATCCTATGGGACATAGACCGAGAAATCATCTACTCCATGTCCGCTCTCCCAGGAGCAAGTTTCATCCCCCCAACAATCATCATTGACTCCCTCCATAACCGAGAGATAAGCGATCTCCGGCCTAACGACAAGCTTGAGGAAGTGGTAATCAATGTCCACTATCCCGAGCAAAAAGTTAAGGTTGGTCTGGAAATTCATCCCAAAGAAAGAAAAATCTTGATAGAGTTCCTCAGAAAAAATTGCGATGTGTTCGTATGGAGGGTGGAGGATATGCAAGGAATCAGCGAGTACGTAATCGTCCATAAACTCAATGATAGCTCCTCCTTCAAATTCATCCCCCAAAATCAAGATACTTTTCTCCGGATAAGGAGATCGCAATAAAGGAAGAGGTAGAAAAGCTACTAAAGGCTGGGATTATCAAAGAGATATCATATCCCAAGTTGCTAGCAAATGTGGTCATGGTAAAAAATCCTAATGGAAAATGGAGGATGTGTGTTGACTTCACAGACCTTAACAAGGCTTGCCCTAAGGATTGCTTCCCTCTTCCAAGGATTAACTGTGAAGACCCCAACCCGGAACCTACACGTGTCCCGAGATGGAGCGCCCTCAATCTAATCCCAAATTTACTAAACTTTTAAAACTTTGATTTAAACTGCAAACATAACATCATTAGCATTATCATTTCAAAATAACTCCACTCCTCTCCACCTTGGAGGAGGAGTTGACCAACTTTGAAAACATTCATATGTTTAGTTACAAAAGACATTGGTTCTAACGTAGAAATGAAAGTTTATAATTACAAACTCCCTAAAGGAATTATAACAAAATATACTTTCTACGCTAACCTAACGTACCCCGACAATACCCAAAAGCTCACTGCCAAACTCCTTTCCGCCCTTACTTGGCCGGTCCGCCTGTCTCGGGATCTAAAAACATTAAAGGGAGAGGGGTGAGAATAAATCTCAGCAAGCTATTATGAATGCAGCAATATGCCAAATAAAATGCAACACATAACAAGTTGCACATAACACATTGGAAAAGCTGTAAACACCTTCCATTACCTTGGTTTACCTTTTCCCGTCTGAACAATAGTCGTACAACATTGGGTATAATAATACTCCAATCTTAGGTGAGCTGCTTAAGCAATACTCACATCTTATAAGACCCGTTTTTCAGGAAACCAAATAAGATAGTAGCAACTCTGTAAGGCTTTTGGCTCACTACAGATGCTATACCCCGACACTGTGGCCGCGGGAGGGGACGGTCAGAAATATAACATAATCCGATCACATTAGGTCACACTTCCATAATTGATCGTATTATGTTATACCCCAACATCGGTGATTAACACATTATCGTGCACATAATAGTTACTTGAAACATAATCCACAAAAAGGGATAACAATATAACAACATGGTAAAATATACTCATGTCCAACCAATATCATAGTGCAACAGTTATTCAACACACTATGCATAATATAAACAATGTATATGAACTCAAGTAAGATAAGAAAGTATCATCAATCCATCCTACAAGGTCATTATACCATAATACATAGCCTCTTTAAAGGTCTAAGTCAAATCTACCGTTGGGATCATATTTGTCAAGTTACCAAACTAAGTTAACTAGCGTTTTCCAAGCAACATTTAAAGTACTTCCCCAATTCCATTTTTATCGCTTAAGATGTCATTGTGTAGCCAAAGTATTCTACTTTAATCTAGGTTAAAGAGATTTCATTTTGGTTCTAGTTTGATTAGGTTTGAACAGCTCTAAAGTTGATGTGAGAAACCAGGCCAGGGCACGACTCGTGCCCCAGGGCACGACTCGTGCCCATTTGACCCTTCACTGATTCTGGCGTCCCCAAACAAGGCACGACTTCCTTTTATTCAAGTCACGACTCGTGACTCCTACATGGCATGACTCGTGCTTGAGGGCACGACTCGTGCTCATTTCCCCTTAAGCTACTCAGAACGATTTGGCCTCATAGGCACGACTCGTGGTCACGATTTGGCCAAGGGCACGACTCGTGCCATGGGGCACGACTCGTGCCTCGGCCCAGAAACTGGTACAGCAGCAGCAACAACAACATAATCCCAAGAAACCAATTTTTCCAACCAAGTGACTTCAAATTGTGATCCTAAAGGAAATTTCCAACTTTGTTAACTTCATTCTAACTCATTTAACTCCATGGAATCATGTCTTAAACCTAGATCATTATCACTTCCATGAATCACAACATTTCCTATAAAACTAACAAATTCCTCAATCCAAGAAAGTTTCCCCAAACATCAAAGCCAATAGAACAACCATAACAACATTAATATTCATGAACATTCAAAGAAGGAAAAGGGTCATAATAACTCACCTTAGGATTATAGAATGAAAGGTTGATCTTCTTAGCTTGATTGATTCCTCTAGTTGTCCCAACTTCAAAAATGCTCTTGGATTTGGAAATGGTTGAGAAATGAGCTAGCTATTTGACTTGGAAGGGAAGGCTTCAATGGAGGCTTTCCATGGCAAAAGTGTAAGAAGAAAGATGGAGAAGAATGAGGGAGGAGGTTAGAGGGAGTATGGGGAGAGTAAGAGAAAGTATGGGGAGGTATGGTGGTGTTGACTTTAGAGGCCAAAGTTGAGGGAATTAGGGGGAGGCATGGCCCCCCACCACCAATACTCAAGGCTTTCACCCAAAATAACAATTTGTTCCCCTAATTTTCCAAAGCATTTAAATTAAACTCTCCTACTCAAGTATTTATTCCACATACTTTAATCCTCCTTCCACATTTTATTCATTTCCTATTATTATATTTTCCCATTGCTTTATTTTATTTCTCTAGAAATTCTAAGGGCTCTAAATTATTCTCCAACCATTTCATCTTGACATAAGAATGTAAAGACATAAAATAGACACATAAGTTAACATTAATATTAAAAGCATATAATATTATACTAAAATTGTGCCTAGGGTTAGGGTCGTTACACTCACTCTCCCTTAAAGAAAATTCGTCCTGAATTTTAAAAAGACTTACTTGGATTTTCAAACAACCAAGGGTATTTTGCTCTCATCTCCGACTCTAGTTCCCACGTTGCTTCCTTGACGGTATGATTCTTCCAAAGGACCTTCACTATCGGGATACACTTAGTTCTCAACTCCTTAACTTGGAACTCTAAGACTCTCAACGGTTCCTCAACATAAGACATGTCCCCTTGAACATCATCGGGGGGAGAACTCAAGATGTGGGAAGGATCATGACAATACTTCCTCAACATAGAAACGTGGAAAACATCATGGAGTAAAGAAAAAGACGGAGGTAATGCCAACCGGTAAGCCAATTCCCCAATCTTCTCTAGAATTTCAAACGGACCAACGAACCTCGGAGCCAATTTACCCTTATTACCAAACCTTTTGATTCCCGTCCTTGGAGAGACCTTCAAGAACACAAAGTCACCCACCTGAAAAGATAAATCCCGTCTTCTATTGTCGGCGTAGCTTTTCTGTCTACTCTGAGCCGTCTTCAATCTATCCCGAATCACCTTGATCTTCTCCGTTGAATCTCTAACCAAATCCGGGCCCCAAAGTCTCGCTTCACCAACCTCGTCCCAACACATCGGAGATCGACACTTCCTACCATACAATGCTTCATACGGAGCCATCTCAATACTAGACTGATAACTGTTGTTGTAGGCAAACTCCACTAAAGGTAGATGATCCTCCCATGACAATTGGAAATCCATCACACAAGCCCTTAACATATCCTCAAGTATCTGAATAGTTCTCTCGGACTGACCGTCGGTTTGAGGATGAAACGCCGTACTGAAACACAATTTAGAACCCAAGGCTTCATGCAATGCTCTCCAAAATCTAGATGTAAACCTCGGATCTCTGTCGGAAACAATACTAACCGGAACCACGTGAAGTCTCACAATCTCCTTCATATACAACTGAGCTAACTTCTCTAACGAAAAATTGGTTGATACCGGAAGAAAATGAGCCGACTTTGTCAATCTATCCACAATAACCCAAATAGCATCCATCTTCTTAGCGGTAAGAGGCAAACCCGAAACAAAATCCATCGAGATCCCTTCCCATTTCCATTCCGGAATATCCAACGGTTGAAGTAGTCCCGCCGGTCTCTGATGTTCGGCCTTAATCTGTTGACAGGTCAAACACTTGGACACATAATCCGCAATTTCCCTCTTCATACCATTCCACCAATACCCACGCTTCAAGTCTTGATACATCTTCGTACTACCCGGATGAATTGCAAACTTGGACTTATGGCCATCCTCTAAGACACGCCTCTTGATTTTCGGTGAAGAAGGAACGCAAATTCTCCCTTGGAAGGTTAAAATCCCATCTCGATTCAACGCAAATTCCCCGGCTTTCCCATCTTGCACTTGATCTAAAATTTTCTTCAACTCCGGATCACTTTGTTGAGCTTCCTTCAAATCTCCATACAATGTAGGAACGGCTCTAACATTCGCAATGATTACCTCACTCTTCAATTCTCGGGAACTCAAAGCTGTCACATACGCCTTTCGGCTAATTGCATCCGCCACTACATTGGCCTTCCCCGGATGATAAGAAATCACACAATCAAAATCCTTCAAAAACTCTAACCATCTTCTTTGCCGGTTGTTCAATCCTTTTGGGTAAACAAGTATTTCAAACTCTTATGGTCGGTGAATATCTCAAATTTCGCCCCATAAAGGTAATGCTTCCACTTATGCAACGCAAATACAATCGCCGCCAATTCCATATCATGAGTAGGATAATTCTGTTCCGCCGGTGATAACTTCCTAGAGGCATACGCAATAACTTTCCCATTTTGCATCAATACACATCCCAAACCCGCCTTCGAGGCATCACTATAGATCACAAAATTCTCACAACCATCCGGAAGGGTAAGAACAGGAGCCGTCGTCAACCTCTTCTTCAATTCATTAAAACTTTCTTCAAACTTGGAATCCCATATGAATGATACATCTTTCCGAGTCAACCTAGTCAATGGAGTCGCAATCCGAGAAAAACCCTCTATAAACCTTCGGTAATACCCCGCCAAACCAAGGAAACTACGGACCTCAGTCACAGTCGACGGTTGCTTCCAATTAACCACGGCTTCAATTTTTGAAGGGTCCACGGAAATCCCCGAACTCGACACAACATGCCCCAAGAAAGAAACCCGCTCAAGCCAAAACTCACACTTGCTGAACTTGGCATACAACTGCTTCTCACGAAGAACTGATAAAACAATCCTCAAATGATTTTCATGCTCCTCCCGGGACTTAGAATACACGAGGATGTCATCTATGAATACCACCACAAAGCTATCAAGATAAGGCTTGAAGACACGGTTCATCATATCCATAAACACGGCTGGAGCATTAGTCAACCCGAACGGCATCACCACAAACTCATAGTGACCATATCTAGTTCGGAAAGCTGTTTTGGCAACATCATCCGGCCTAATCTTCAACTGATGGTATCCGCTTCTCAAATCAAGTTTTGAGTAGATAACGGAACCTTGAAGTTGGTCAAATAAATCATCTATATGCGGAAGAGGGTACTTATTCTTTATAGTGGCTTGGTTCAACAAACGATAATCTATACATAATCGTAAGGTACCATCCTTCTTCCTAACAAATAGAACCGGTGCTCCCCATGGAGACACACTAGGGCGAATAAAACCCCGGTCTAGTAACTCTTGCAATTGGACCTTCAACTCTTTTAACTCGGCCAGAGCCATTCTATAGGGTGCTTTAGAGATAGGGGCGGTACCGGGCACTAAGTCAATACAAAACTCTACCTCACGATCCAGAGGCATAGAGTACTCACTAGAGAACACATCACTAAATTCATTAACAACCGGGACATGAGCTAACTCGGGGGACTTCTTTTTAGAGTCTACCACATAAGCCAAGTACCCCGCACACCCCTTAGATAACATCTTTCTAGCCTTTAAAGCAGAAATGACATGTAAACCGAACATAGATTTATCCGCATCAAATATAAAAGTAGGCACATCAGGCATAGCAAATGAGACTCGCTTTCTACGACAGTCTACCAAAGCATGACACTGACTCAACCAATCCATCCCAAGGATTACATCAAAGTCACGGATTGGTAACTCGACCAAATCCACCGGCAATACATGCCCACATATAGTCACATCACAACCACGATATATCAAGGAAGATGCAAGGCACTCTCCCATAGGAGTAGAGACCTCCAACACATAAGGCATAGATTCAGGCAATTTATGCAATGAAAATGCAAAATGAGATGCCACAAATGAATGGGAAGACCCGGGATCTATAAGAATGCGGGCCTTAACTCCTGAGACAGGGACTATACCTCTAATGACGGCATTAGGATCGACCTCTCCTCGACCCAAGGCAAACACTTGACCTTGCACTTTATCTTTGGGTTTTCCGTCGACACCTCTCTTCACACCACTACCTTGTCCCCCTTGACCACTACCCAATGCTTGCTTATTCTGCCACTTGGGACAATTTCTCCGTAAATGGCCTGTCGACCCACACTCCAAACATCGGCCTTGCTTGCTCCAACACTTGTCCTCCGAATGCCCTTGCTTCTTGCAATATCCACACAATGCCCCAAACTGACCCGGAGTCGAACGATTTGCCGGAGCCGCTACGTTTCCTCCTCGATTTGCTCCCGGGTGAATGTCCTTGGCTGCCCTCTGTTCTGTCCCGAACCTTGACCTTGGAATCTATTTCTGTTCCCACCTTCATTTTTACCACGATGCTCTTCTATATCATTCTCAATCCGATACGCCATGTTCACAGCCGCTTGGAAGTTGGCGAAGTCATGAGTCAAAAGCTGCTTCCGGAACTCCACCCTTAAGCCTTTCACGAACCTGTAGATACGCCTCTCTTCATCCGGTACCAAATGGGGACAATATCGGGCTAACTTCGTAAACTTTCTGAATGCTTGTGCTATAGACATTGTCCCTTGCTCCAATTTCAGAAACTCAACCTCCTTCTTATCTCTAGTCACCATCGGAACGAAGTGATCCCGGAACTTACGTGTGAAATTCTCCCAAGTCTGAGGTGTCAAATCCCGGTCCCAACCATCCTTCACTACCTGCCACCAGTGCTCTGCGGGTCCTTCCAATTTGAAAGCAGCACATCTCACCTTTTCTGCATCCGAACTCTCCATTGCCAAGAAAATCTTATTCATTGCTTCAAGCCATCTCTCCGCCTTCACCGGATCCGGATCTCCGTTGAAGCTAGGAGGAGACATTTTCACAAACTTCTCTAGACCATGGTGCCCTTGCCTACCTTCGGGTTGTTGTTGTCCCCTACCTTGATTCTGAGTTGCCATATTCTGAAGAAACACTCAGAACATATCCATCATTTCGGCATTCGGATTACCAACATTACCAAAGCCCGATCCTGATCTCCGTCATTACCCGCCATTAGTACAAACTCCTGCATTAAACACTCGACGTCAGTTATCACACACTCTCTCTCAGCTAGACTCTACCCGAGAACTCTAACCGAGCTCTGATACCAACTGTGAGGACCCCAACCCGGAACCTACACGTGTCCCGAGCTGGAGCGCCCTCAATCTAATCCCAAATTTACTAAAATTTTAAAACTTTGATTTAAACTGCAAACATAACATCATTAGCATTATCATTTCAAAATAACTCCACTCCTCTCCACCTTGGAGGAGGAGTTGACCAACTTTGAAAACATTCATATGTTTAGTTACAAAAGACATTGGTTCTAACGTAGAAATGAAAGTTTATAATTACAAACTCCCTAAAGGAATTATAACAAAATATACTTTCTACGCCAACCTAACGTACCCCGACAATACCCAAAAGCTCACTGCCAAACTCCTTTCCGCCCTTACTTGGTCGGTCCGCCTGTCTCGGGATCTAAAAACATTAAAGGGAGAGGGGTGAGAATAAATCTCAGCAAGCTATTATGAATGCATAAATATGCCAAATAAAATGCAACACATAACAAGTTGCACATAACACATTGGAAAAGCTGTAAACACCTTCCATTACCTTGGTTTACCTTTTCCCGTCTGAACAATAGTCGTACAACATTGGGTATAATAATACTCCAATCTTAGGTGTGCTGCTTAAGCAATACTCACATCTTATAAGACCCGTTTTTCAGGAAACCAAATAAGATAGTAGCAACTCTGTAAGGCTTTTGGCTCACTACAGATGATATACCCCGACCTGTGGCCACAGGAGGGGACGGTCATGAATATAACATAATCCGATCACATTAGGTCACACTTCCATAATTGATCGTATTATGTTATACCCCCAACATCAGCTGATTAACACATTATCAAGCACATAATAGTTACTTGAAACATAATCCACAAAAAGGGATAACAATATAACAACATGGTAAAATATACTCATGTCCAACCAATATCATAGTGCAACAGTTATTCAACACACTATGCATAATATAAACAATGTCTATGAACTCAAGTAAGGCAAGGAAGTATCATCAATCTATCCTACAAGGTCATTATACCATAATACATAGCCTCTTTAAAGGTCTAAGTCAAATCTACCAAGTTGGGATCATATTTGTCAAGTTACCAAACTAGGTTAACTAGCGTTTTCCAAGCAACATTTAAAGTACTTCCCCAATTCCATTTTTATCGCTTAAGATGTCATTGTGTAGCCAAAGTATTCTACTTTAATCTAGGTTAAAGAGATTTCATTTTGGTTCTAGTTTGATTAGGTTTGAACAGCTCTAAAGTTGATGTGAGAAACCAGGCCAGGGCACGACTCGTGCCCATTTGACCATTCACTGATTCTGGCGTCCCCAAACAAGGCACGACTTCCTTTTATTCAAGTCACGACTCGTGACTCCTACATGGCACGACTCGTGCTTGAGGGCACGACTCGTGCTCATTTCCCCTTAAGCTACTCAGAACGATTTGGCCTCATAGGCACGACTCGTGGTCACGATTTGGCCAAGGGCACGACTCGTACCATGGGGCACGACTCGTGCCCCGGCCCAGAAACTGGTACAGCAGCAGCAACAACAACATAATCCCAAGAAACCAATTTTTCCAACCAAGTGACTTCAAATTGTGATCCTAAAGGAAATTTCCAACTTTGTTAACTTCATTCTAACTCATTTAACTCCATGGAATCATGTCTTAAACCTAGATCATTACCACTTCCATGAATCACAACATTTCCTATAAAACTAACAAATTCCTCAATCTAAGAAAGTTTCTCCAAACATCAAAGCCAATAGAACAACCATAACAACATTAATATTCATGAACATTCAAAGAAGGAAAAGGGTCATAATAACTCACCGTAGGATTTTAGAATGAAAGGTTGATCTTCTTAGCTTGATTGATTCCTCTAGTTGTCCCAACTTCAAAAATGCTCTTGGATTTGGAAATGGTTGAGAAATGAGCTAGCTATATGACTTGGAAGGGAAGGCTTCAATGGAGGCTTTCCATGGCAAAAGTGTAAGAAGAAAGATGGAGAAGAATGAGGGAGGAGGTTAGAGGGAGTATGGGGAGAGTAAGAGAAAGTATGGGGAGGTATGGTGGTGTTGACTTTAGAGGCCAAAGTTGAGGGAATTAGGGGGAGGCATGGCCCCCCACCACCAATACTCAAGGCTTTCACCCAAAATAACAATTTGTTCCCCTAATTTTCCAAAGCATTTAAATTAAACTCTCCTACTCAAGTATTTATTCCACATACTTTAATCCTCCTTCCACATTTTATTCATTTCCTATTATTATATTTTCCCATTGCTTTATTTTATTTCTCTAGAAATTCTAAGGGCTCTAAATTATTCTCCAACCATTTCATCTTGACATAAGAATGTAAAGACATAAAATAGACACATAAGTTAACATTAATATTAAAAGCTTATAATATTATACTAAAATTGTGCCTAGGGTTAGGGTCGTTACATTAACCACTTGGTGGACTCTATAGCCGGTCATAAGGTTTTGAGTTTTATTGATGCTTACTCTAGTTACCATCAGATCAAAATGGCTCCAGAAGATTTTGCCGCCATAGCCTTCATCGCCGCGGACAAGACTTACAACTACACAATGAAGCCCTTTGGGTTGAAAAACGCAGGAGCCACCTACCAGAGAATGGTCAACATCATTTTTATGGACCAGCTAGGCAAAAATCTTGAGGCTCACATCGATGATATGGTTATAAAGACGAAGGAGAATTCCCACGAGTTCGACGTGGCAGAAACTTTATCCAACTTGCGCCGCAATAACATGAAACTTAATCTCCTCAAATGTGCCTTTGGGGTAAAAAGGGGCAAGTTTTTAGGCTTTATGGTCAATCACCGCGGAATCGAGGCAAACCATGAAAAAATCCAATCGCTTTTAGACATGAAACCTCTTGCATGTATGAAGGATATGCAAAAGCTAAATGAGCGCATCACAACACTTGACCGCTTTATCTCACGGTCTGCAGAGAAATGCCTCCCCTTCTTCAAAACTCTCAAAGGGGGAAGAAAGCCAACGAGTTCCCATGGAACAAGGAATACAATATGGCTTTTGAAGAAGTAAATAAATACCTCGGGCAGCCCCATCTCCTCACCATCCCGGTGCCCGGGGAAGAACTTTTTCTATTTTTAGCAGCTACTGACCTGACAGTAGCCGTTGTTCTTGTAAGGGAGAAAGATAACTCCCAAAAACTAGTGTACTATGTATCAAAGGCGTTGTCCACCGTAGAGGGTCGTTATCTTAATATAGAGAAGTTAGCTTATAACTTGCTTGTAACTGCTCGAAAATTATGAGCTTACTTTTCTACAAACCCAATCACTGTATTCACAAAAGTATCACTTAAAAAAGTCCTGCATAAACCAGTGCTCTCAGGAAGAATGTTAGCGTGGTGTATAGAGCTCACCGAGTTCCAGATCACTTACTCTCCAACAAGGACCATCAAAGCGCAAGCTTTAGCAGACTTTGTGGCAGAAACATCATTCAAACTTGCGGACAGCGAGCTGGGAAAAAGAAAGAGGGTAGAACCCCAAGATGCCTAGAAAAATCCAAAGCAAGAAATAGCTCCAACCAAAGTACGGACACAAGATATATATACTCTGTTTGTTGATGGATCTGCAAGCAAGCGAATAAGTGGCGCGGGCATACTTTTGATCGCACCATGCGAAGAGTAATTCGAAAGAGCTTTGAGATTCAAATTTGAAGCATCAAATAATCAGGCTGAATACGAAGCAATCATAGCAGGCATGGAGCTATCCAAATATTCAGTTCCAAATCTAGAGATAAACAGTGACTCTCAGCTCATAGTAAATCAAATAAAGGAGGAGTATGATACAATCAACTCGGTCTTAGATAAGTATTGCGGTTTAGCAAAAACCCTTCTCAAAAGCTTCAAATACTATGAGCTGAACCAAATAATGAGAGAGGGTAATGCGGAAGCAGACCTCCTATCCAGAATCACCGAGCAGGAAATCAAAGATCTAAATGCGGACTCCCAAATCGAGTTTGTTGAGGCACCTGCCATAGATCAGGTAATACCAACATGGTCGTTTGATACATGGGGAATTGATCTAATAGGACCCTTCCCAACCAATAGAGGAGGTATCAAGTATGTGGTGGTGGTCGTTGATTATTTCACGAAATGGACAGAGGCCAAAGCCTTGGCCACTATTTCTGAGGAAAATGTCATCAACTTCGTTCACGATCACATCTGGTGCCAATTTGGGGTACCAAGGGTAATAGTCTCGGACAACGGCACTCAGTTCGCAGCAAAATTCAGGGTTGAATGTGAAAGAATGAAAATATAACACGATCAGTCTGCATTAGCTTATCCTCAAAACAGGCCGAGGTCGCGAACAAGTTAGTCCTTGCCGCCTTAAAGAAAATCTAGAAGGACGAGGAGGACGATGGTTGGTTGAACTTCAGAACGCGCTATGGGTTGTCCGTACCACGATAATAAATTCAACGGGTGAGACTCCTTTTTCCCTCACTTATGGATCAGAGGCCGTAGCCCCAGTGGAAGTAGCCCTCCCCTCCTATAGAGTCACCTACTTCGATGAAATACAAAAATGAGATCACCAAAAGGTGAGATATAGATGATCTCGAAGAAAAAATGATACAAGCTAGAGAAAAAATAGTTAACTAGAAGCAAAAGGCCAAGAAGCATCATGGCAAGAGAGTTAACAAAAGAAGCTTCTCCGTAGGAGACTGAGTATTAAGAAATGTAGAAGTCTAAGGGACACAACCCGATTTTCACAAACTCTCTCCAAAATGGGAAGATCCGTATCAAGTCACTCAAATTATCAAAGAGGGGACTTATAAATTGCGGACAAAAGTGGGAAAAGACCTCAAAAATGCTTGGAACAGTGATCATCTTAGAAAATACTTTTTCTAGGAAAATTGTATCAAATGTTTATAAAAATAGTGATAGAAGTTACAGTTAATCAAAAGCAATGTATTTGTATGATTTTGTAACTAAAAAAAGCACGAAAAAGATTTGCTCACTAATTAATTAACAGAGTGAATGCCCGTAGGGCCATGCTCAAAATCCACCAAGGAGGAAACGGATGCCAGCACGGTCACGCCCTGCTGATGCGCGGTGGCCTTATGGCCGCATACCGCATGCCCGTATGTAAAGCGACCTAAATTAAGCCCTTACAAAAGCGTCACAAGACTCAAAAAGTCCAAAACGCGTAAAATACACCAAGGTGGATACGGAAGCCAGTACGGTGACGCCCTACTGCTGCGCGTAATAGATGCCATATGAATGAAGCTTTACATTGGCTTATTCGAAAAGCGCCATGGACTTAAGAGTCAAGATCGCGTGAATCACTAAGGTGAGTATGAACGAAAGTGATGTGCAGTTAGAACCAAAATACAGGCTGAGGTAAAACCTCAAAGTCTAAAGGCCATAATAAATTTTATGATCATATTGAAAAGGTTTAATTCCCGTACAAAACTCAAGGGTTTTCACAAGAAATTACAAACTCACAACGCGGCCTAAAAACTAATAAAGGCACAATAATGCCCACGACCAAACATTGAGTACGATAAACATTCATAAGTCATGAAAGCTCAAAGAGGAAAAACATGAATGCAATTAATCTAGTTTTTTTCATAAACAAAGTATTCACAGTTGCAAAACTCAAACGAGATAGACATGAATGGAATTGAGCAAAGTCTTTTCATCAAATAGAGTAAAGGATATTACAAAGCTAATCTATTACATAAAAAAGAAAAGACAAAAAGTTCAAAGGCAAAAACCCTACAAATCTAAGCTTCGGGTTGAGTAGGCTCCTGAGTTAGCTGAGCCTCGGGGATGGGGTCTAGAGTAGAAGTTCGAGAAGAGTCTGGAGCTGGTGTAGGAGTTGACCGCAGCGTAAATGACTCGCTGATCGCATGCCCATTTTGAAATAGGCGAGCATCGGCGGCTTCTAATGATAGTTTCTCTTCACCCCACCTCAGTGTATCAAGCTCATCTATATGAGGCTTAGGGTGGTGACCACGAAAACGGGGGGTAAGGTTGAGGCTGCTGCTACGTCCAAATTATCAATATCTTCCTTAGACAAAGGAACCAATGCATGTCGGGCAGGCATTCCACATCTGTCGCGATCAAAGAGCCAATTATGGCCAATTGCTCGGCGGAAAACTTACCCGTAGCAGCAAAGTTCCTAAGTTGGGTCTTAGTAGAATCCTCGAACTTGGATGAGCACTCTGCCAAGATTTCATCTTTATACTCTTGGGAGTTCTTGAACTCATCCACAGCTTCCTTGCGAGCAGCAGGAAGCTGGGCATCCTTCTCAGGCTGAAACTACCTCAGAGGAAGCAGCTCTTCAGAAATTTTATCAACTTGTGCCTCCAAATCAAACACTTGCTTTTTGGTGGCCTTCAACTTGATCTTATACTCCACCACGTCCTTCTCCAACAACTCCTTCTTCCTGCGAAATTTATCGTGCATGCCCTTGGCCCTCTCTAAGGATTTGAGAGCTTCATCATATTTCTCATAGACTTGTTTAAGGCCCGTCTCCTTCTCCTTCAATGACGCATCCAAGGCATCTTTTTCCTCCAGAGCCTTCCCCAAGGCTTTAATCTTGTTCGTAATAGTGGCGGCCTGCTCATCCGTAATCTCCCTGAGCCTCATAGCATCATTGGCCATCTGTAGAGGAAATAAGCGTGGTCAGCAATCAAGAAAGATTGAAAGGAAAGAAAAGAACCAGAAGAAAGGAAAAAATTAATACCTCCGTGGCCATCAAGCCTATATTACCCGCCAAGGCAGAGGCATTCAACTTGGATCCTACATTCTCGTAGAAATTCGGGGAATAGATCCCGTTCAAAAGACCAAGCCCCACCACATAGTTATGACCTCTGTGAGAATATAGGTCCACACCTTGGACATGAAGAACTCCCTGAGCTGGTTGCTCAGACTCCAAGAAACTTCTCGGGTTTCAATATTTTTCAGTGGGTAGGCTTTGGAGCAAATTGAACCCGTTCTAGCTGGAGAACTGGGGGTGGTGAAGGTAATGACCTCGGCTGCTTTGGAACCTTGGTTGCTTCTCCTTTTGGGCACCCTCCGACTCAGTTTGGCTCCTTTTCCTTCCTCGATCAGAATGATCAGCATGAGCAGACCGGTTATGTGGGCATCCCAACTCGGAACCTTAGCTCGTGCCCCGAGCGGGAGGGTCCCAATCTAACTTCAAACCACCTAAAATTTCAAAAAAATTTATTTCACTTTAAAATAAAACCAACTTTCAAACTTTCCTTATAAAACTAACTCAACATCTCCACGTGGAGGAAAATTATAACAAACTTTGAAAAGAACAAACAACCTGTTTAATTACAAACCACCCACAATTATAAAGTTTTCCAAAAGTAGTTCAATATACAAATTGTTTTCCCAAAAGAGTAATACTTCAAAAATACTCCCAACCACCACCTACTAAGATACATACCCGACAAATCCCCAAAAGTAAGAAGTCCAAACTCTTTCCCCGGCCTCACTGGTTCAGGTCACCTGTCTCAGCACGATCTAAAACAGTAAAGGGAGAAGGGGTGAGAATAAATCTCAATAAGCTATTATGAATGCAACAAGATGCCAAATAAGGTGCAACATATAACATGGTTACACATAACACATTGGTAAAGCGGTAAACACCTTACTTTACCTCCTTTTACCTTTCCCGTCTGAACCATAAGTCGTACAACGTGGGAGTAACACTCCTCTCTTTCTGTGAATGCATATTCACCAGAACCAAATATTTTACCATACTGAGAGCAATCAATACTCTCTTCATGAACTGCTTAGGCATATTTACCGGATCCCCATAGAACAAACAGAGAGTAATAAATACTCCCTTCATGAACTGCTTAGGCATATTCACCAGATCCCAAAGATAACCAGCTATCTGTAAGGCTTTTGGGCTCAATACAGAAGCTATCGCCCCTTTACTGTGGCCACATACAGGGATAGGCCCCAGGCATAATGTGATTTGATCAACTTATAGAACACATCCATAATTGATCGTATCCCATTACCCTCTAAACATCCACGTATATATATATATATATATATATATATATATATATATATATATATATATATATATATATATATATATATATATATATATATATATATATATATATATATATATATATATATATATATATATATATATATATATATATATATATATATATATATATCCACATTCAAGCACATAATATGTGAGGACCCGACCGGAACCTACACGTGTCCCAAGCCGGAGCGTCCTCAAACTAACCCAAATATCAAAAACTTTTAAAATCTTTATTTAAAACTTTCAAAATAAATATAAGTATTATAACCATTTTCAAAATAAGTCTACACCTTTTCACAACGGAGAAATAGTTGACTAACTTAGAAAGTACGAAACTGTTAGTTACAAAAAGACATCGGTTATAACAATGAATGAAGATTAAATAATACAATTCCCATAAATGATTTATACTAAAGTACATTTTCTATACCAATCAAATCAACCCGACAATCCCCAAAATATAACCTCCAAACTCCTTACCGCCCTTACTTGGCCGGTCCACTGTCTCGGAATCTAAAACAGTAAAGGGAGAGGGGTGAGAATAAATCTCAGCAAGCTATTATGAATGCAGCAATATGCCATATAAGATGCAACACATAACAAGTTGCACATAACACGTTGGAAAAGCTGTAAACACCTTACATTACCTTGGTTTACCTTTTCCCGTCTGAACAGTAGTCGTACAACATTGGGTATAATAATACTCCAATCTTACAGTGAGCTGCTTAAGCAATACTCACGTCTTATAAGACCCGTTTTTCAGGGAACCAAATAAGACAGTAGCAACTCTGTAAGGCTTTTGGCTCACTACAGATGCTATACCCCCAAACCGTGGCCACGAAGGGGACGGTCACAGTATAACATAATCCGATCACATTAGGTCACACTTCCATAATTGATCGTATTATGTTATACCCCCAATGTCAGCTGACTCACACATAATCAAGCACATAATAGATACTTGAATAAATCCACAAAGGGGATAAACAACATAGCAACATGGTAAAATATACTCATGCTCAACCAACATCATAGTGCAACGTTTCTTTAATACACTATGCATAAATAAGCAATATAGCCACATGGTAAAATATACTCATGTTCAACAATAATCAGAGTGCAGCATTTATGTAATACACTAAGCATAATCCAATCCATGAATAGGTGCTCGAGTAAGATAATGAGATATCAACAAACTATCTTACTTAGTCATTATACGACAATATATGATCTCTATAAGGGTCCAAGTTATCTCTACCAAGTTGGTGTCACCTTTAACAAACTGTCAAATGATTTCTAAGTCGAAGGTAGAGTGCTTCCATATTTCCATTTAAACCCAATTAAGGTACCATTAAGTAACACAATTGCTCTAAGTATAGCTTAGGTTAAAAGGATTAATTCATATCCGAAAAGGTTAGGTTCCAAACTTTATATTGGTTAAGGATCATGCTAGGAGGTTACTAATGAAAATTCAAATAAACAGGGAGCTAGGCCCAGTCACACGCCCAGCTTTGGGCGACCGCCCATAACCTCTTGGGCGACCGCCCAAGAGGGTTTTCTAAGCATCCTAATTTTCGTCACGATGGGCGGTCGCTCATCACCACTGGGCGACCGCCCAAGACCCGATCCGGCCAACTCCAATTCCAAACCCTTGTTTACTTAGGTTCTCCTTTCCCTTTTTACATCTTCTTAACTTTCATAATCTCCCTCAAGAATTTCCAAATTTTACAAATTCATTCTAATTCCTTTAAACCAAAATAACATAACCTAGACTTTTATTACAAGATTTTCAACCCATTTTATCAACTCATTTCAAGTAAATCTTCTAAAATTAATTCAACCCATTTCTTTCATTTAAATCAACTTCTTAGAACAAGAGCCTCATTTTATTTCATTTAAATTCAAAGTGATCTAAACCTAGATTTATTACCACTTGATTTTCCACCCACTTTACTACCATTTTCAAGATTTAACATTCCAAATCTAACTCCACCCATTTCTTATACTTCCAAATTTACTTCCATCAACAATAATATCATACTATGTTATTTACCCATTTCTTAACTTCAAAGAAGATTCCAACCATTTTAAACTAGTTCCTTCCATTTCTTTCATTATTTAACACTTCCAAGAACACCCACATTTCCTTATGATCTAAATCAATTCCTTCCCTCCAAGAGAGTTACCAAAGCATCCTATGAGCATTTTTACAACAATAACAACAATAATGATCTCATGAACAATTAGAGAAGAGAAGAGTCATAATAACTCACCTTAAAAATAGGAGATGGATTTAAGACTTTCTTAGCTTGATGAACTCCTCTTGGTCTCCCGATTCCAAAAGTGTTCTCGGATCTAAAAATGGTGAAGATTCGAACTTGGAAGGAGCTTGAGAAGAGGTTTTCTCAAATGGGTTTCCATGGATGGAAGGTTGAGAGAGAAAGTGAAGAGGAAGAAGATGAAGAAGGAGGGAGGAGTATGAATATGGTCAAGAGAGAGGGGGGGGGCCGGTCCATAAGAGGGAGGGTTTTGGGGGATTTTGTCCCCCACTCAAAAATCCCCTACAACAATTCTTTCCCCAATTTAAAATAATTTTCCCAACCAACAACATTTTATTTGTCCATTTTATTACCACTCCATTCTAATACTTTATTTATTTCTAATTATTATTTTTCCCCTAGAACATTATTTATTTCTTTATCATTTTATTCTAATTTAAGAAATTTAAAGATATAAAATAAACACATAAGGTTGATATTAATATTAAAAGTATATAATGTTATATTAAAATTGTGCCTAGGGTTAGGGTCGTTACACTCACTCCCCCTTAAAGAAAATTCGTCCCGAATTTGACTGTCACTCACCTACTAGATCAACCCGCCCCGGGTTACTTATGTATGCCTCAGACCTCAATTCCCAATTAGTTCCTTCATATCTATGATTCCTTTCCAAGGTTTCTAATTTTACTAATGATACGATATTACAACTTAATGTTACCAAATACATTACGATTTTACATTAAGACTTCAAATACTCTATAAGCTTCTCCAACTCACTCCAACAATTTAGAGATCGATATTTTCTTCCCAAACTATGCCTCATACGGTTTTATCTCAATGTTAGAAGGATAACTACTATTATGCGCACTCAACCCTCGGTAACCATACGTACTATTGACCACTAACATCCCTTGTACATGCCCGTAGCCTATTCTCAATAATAAGTAATGATTCCTCAAATTTTCACAAGGTTAAATTTAATAGCCTTCCTACACTCCAAAAGGGTCTTCCCAAATGAATGACTATCCAATCTTTTTAATACTATGGGGTTTATACAATCAAACTATCCCCTAACATATGTGAGGACTGTAATAATAACATCTCATCAAGCTATATATATAACGAGTAGAAAATACAATTCAACTTTCTATAACAGACCAACATACCCTTCTTTACTTTCAATGTAACTCAATCACAATATCTATAGTGATAATACTCTCAAGTTCAACCTAGAACTCTAAATATTTTAATAAACCTTCTAACGTCAACATTCTATTATCACCATTCAATGTTCCAATTATGTTCAGGCCTAGTGATAAATCAATATTCAAATCAAATGGTTGGCCGCCCACAACGGAGCCGATCCAACTCCAATACGAAACCAAGTCTGCGACTTCCACATTAATAATTCCATAATTTATCAATTATTTCTCGGATCAAAACTTCTAATACAATTAATCACTATAGGGGAACTAGGTTGCTTTTCTACTTGCTTCTGTACGAACTATAACTTTAAAGTAACATGTCTTTCGAAAATTTACAACATTCTTCAGAATTTCAAATGATAATATAAGAAGAGATCCAAAGAGACCCGAATGGTTTACTTAATTAAAATCGGCCCATACCAGCTTTAATTAACTAAACCACTCGTAAATTTCAAAGGATTGATAAGCTAACAAAATAACTCGAGTGATTTAATTATCTACAACCGTCCCATACCGGTGGTAGATAGTCAAATTACTCATGATTTTAATTTACACAAAAACGGTTTACTGACCTTATTAAATCAACTACCCCTGAAGGGCACAATTGCTCATACCGAAGTTCGATATACAACCCAAAGTTTTAAAGCACATTTAAAACAATTCTAACATAATATTTTTACTTAGTTGAATTCCTTATAAGAAAACACAATCTCGTAATACTTACTACTATCTTGGATAAATAACACTAAACATTCATTAAGATTATAAACTTGGCAAAGCATCCCCAATTCAATAATTCTTCAAGTTGAATATTCAACGCCTTTACTTAATTTGAGTCATCTATTCCCTACCTTTGATACTGGTATTGTACTTAGCAACAACATATTGTAAACATCTAGTTCCCAATCAAATACCATAATTTCTAAATAAGAAAATATAATTGGAATTCTCATAGATCAATCATTCTCAAATTTCAATTAAACATTACAGTATAATCTAACTTAACTCTCAATAACCATCAACAAACTCAAAATCCGTATAACGTCAATATCTTTCAAGCATCACACTAATCCTTCATATGATTCACGTAACTAAGTCGAACTATAGTATATAATCATCCTAAAGTATCCTCGTCTTCCAATAAGATTCATCCTCATTTTCTCAACTAATGATAATCAATTTTCAAAACGAACCATATACATATATTACCAATTTCAAGTTGATCCTTTAAGTCACCAATAACCGTATCTATTATACTTCTTCGCATTTACCCTATTTACCTCTCCATAACTAATACACAATCCACAAATCAAAACGGTCATACTATATATAAATGTTGTCTTAAGTATATCCTTAAAGCAAATTTTTCACGTAATTGTAACCCTCCGAAAAATTCAACGAATAACCATTGAGTATCCTACTAGTTTCTAAAATCAGTCATACAAATCGTCGCAAGTGCTAACGAATACTTATTCTTCACAAGCTACCTATTTAAGATCTCTATAACCTTATAATTAACCACCAAGTATCATCTTTCCTCAATATAGTACTAATTTACCTTACGGAGAGTCGCTAAGCTAATTATCTGCTTTATCAAATACTTTCTCAAGATGAATCATCAAGTCCATCATCCCAATTAGTGTCCTCTATCTAGGAATCCGAATACCAAATTAGTACCTTATAGCAACTCAAAATCTCAATATCCTGGTATGATACCTGGTGAAAACCCATTTTGAAACTCACGTAGAAAACACCACTTAGTCCACTAATAACACATAAGGCAAAGTTATATTAGTTCTATAAGGTCTCGTACTCGCGATATTTTATAACTCATATAATCTCACTTAGACTATCACTTCCAATGCTAGTCTCATATACCTAGTCTCTACCACGCGACACCAATGTATAAATACTCACGCACGTTATACAACTATAAACTACTCTTAATTAGGTCATATACCTAACCTCAACTAAGAGTTCGCAAATTCATTTACCACTGTACATGAGATAACTTAAGTGTATTTTAAATCAAACATATCGCACAACCCAAATAACCTTCACATTCCTTAGGTCAGACTTTCGACATTTACGCATATGTGACATAATATTAATTAATAATTTATCCGACTCAATTACACTCAGAGGTAAATCAAACGTAGATAAGGAGACTCGCTTCTTGCGACAGTCCTCCTCAAACACAACAACTACTCAAATAATTCAGGTTAATATAACGATGATTCACGGATTGGTAACTCGACCAAATCCACCGGCAATACATGCCCACTTAATCACAACTACTAAGATAGTTAAGGATGATTCGAGGTACGACCCCATAGGAGTAGAACCTCCAGCACATAAAACAACTTTTAGGCCAATTATGCACATAAAGATGAAATGTAATGCCACATGAGAACGAATGCACGAGGATTTATAAAAGTATGAACCCTAATTCCCGAGACAGTAAAATACCTCAAATGATGGTGGGAAATCTATCTTTCCATAACTCACCCTTCCTTGATTCCTCGGTTGGTCAATATCATTTTCTGTCTTTGAACAAATTCCTGCATAATACTCTCGACGTAAGTTACCACACACTCTCACTCATCTAGACTCTACCCGAGAACTCTAACCGAGCTCGATACTAACCGTGAGGACCCCGACCCGAACCTACACGTGTCCCAAGCCGGAGCGTCCTCAAACTAACCCAAATATCAAAAACTTTTAAAATCTTTATTTAAAACTTTCAAAATAAATATAAGTATTATAACCATTTTCAAAATAAGTCTACACCTTTTCACAACGGAGAAATAGTTGACTAACTTAGAAAGTACGAAACCGTTAGTTACAAAAAGACATCGGTTATAACAATGAATGAAGATTAAATAATACAATTCCCATAAATGATTTATACTAAAGTACATTTTCTATACCAATCAAATCAACCCGACAATCCCCAAAATATAACCTCCAAACTCCTTACCGCCCTTACTTGGCCGGTCCACCTGTCTCGGAATCTAAAACAGTAAAGGGAGAGGGGTGAGAATAAATCTCAGCAAGCTATTATGAATGCAGCAATATGCCATATAAGATGCAACACATAACAAGTTGCACATAACACGTTGGAAAAGCTGTAAACACCTTACATTACCTTGGTTTACCTTTTCCCGTCTGAACAGTAGTCGTACAACATTGGGTATAATAATACTCCAATCTTACAATGAGTCGCTAAGCAATACTCACGTCTTATAAGACCCGTTTTTCGTGGAACCAAATAAGACAAGAGCAACTCGTAAGGCTTTTGGCTCACTACAGATGCTATACCCCAAACCGTGGCCACGTAGGGGATTTGCCACAGTATAACATAATCCGATCACATTAGGTCACACTTCCATAATTGATCGTATTATGTTATACCCCCAATGTCAGCTGACTCACACATAATCAAGCACATAATAGATACTTGAATAAATCCACAAAGGGGATAAACAACATAGCAACATGGTAAAATATACTCATGCTCAACCAACATCATAGTGCAACGTTTCTTTAATACACTATGCATAAATAAGCAATATAGCCACATGGTAAAATATACTCATGTTCAACAATAATCAGAGTGCAGCATTTATGTAATACACTATGCATAAATAAGCAATATAGCCACATGGTAAAATATGGCCTTCAACTTGATCTTATACTCCACCACGTCCTTCTCCAACAACTCCTTCTTCCTGCGAAATTTATCGTGCATGCCCTTGGCCCTCTCTAAGGATTTGAGAGCTTCATCATATTTCTCATAGACTTGTTTAAGGCCCGTCTCCTTCTCCTTCAATGACGCATCCAAGGCATCTTTTTCCTCCAGAGCCTTCCCCAAGGCTTTAATCTTGTTCGTAATAGTGGCGGCCTGCTCATCCGTAATCTCCCTGAGCCTCATAGCATCATTGGCCATCTGTAGAGGAAATAAGCGTGGTCAGCAATCAAGAAAGATTGAAAGGAAAGAAAAGAACCAGAAGAAAGGAAAAAATTAATACCTCCGTGGCCATCAAGCCTATATTACCCGCCAAGGCAGAGGCATTCAACTTGGATCCTACATTCTCGTAGAAATTCGGGGAATAGATCCCGTTCAAAAGACCAAGCCCCACCACATAGTTATGACCTCTGTGAGAATATAGGTCCACACCTTGGACATGAAGAACTCCCTGAGCTGGTTGCTCAGACTCCAAGAAACTTCTCGGGTTTCAATATTTTTCAGTGGGTAGGCTTTGGAGCAAATTGAACCCGTTCTAGCTGGAGAACTGGGGGTGGTGAAGGTAATGACCTCGGGCTGCTGGAACCTTGGTTGCTTCTCCTTTTGGGCACCCTCCGACTCAGTTTGGCTCCTTTTCCTTCCTCGATCAGAATGATCAGCATGAGCAGACCGGTTATGTGGGCACCTCAACCCGGAACCTTAGCTCGTGCCGTGAGCGGGAGGGTCCCAAACTAACTTCAAACCACCTCCAATTTTAAAAACTTTTATTTCACTTTAAAAGAAAACCAACTTCCAAACTTTCCTTATAAAACTAACTCAACATCTCCACGTGGAGGAAAATTATAACAAACTTTGAAAAGAACAAACAACCTGTTTAATTACAAACCACCCACAATTATAAAGTTTTCCAAAAGTAGTTCAATATTCAAATTGTTTTCCCAAACGAGTAATACTTCAAAAATACTCCCAACCACCACCTACTCAGATACATACCCGACAAATCCCCAAAAGCAAGAAGTCCAAACTCTTTCCCCAGCCTCACTGGTTCATGTCACCTGTCTCAGCACGATCTAAAAAAGTAAAGGGAGAAGGGGTGAGAATAAATCTCAATAAGCTATTATGAATGCAACAAGATGCCAAATAAGGTGCAACACATAACATGGCTACACATAACACATTGGTAAAGCGGTAAACACCTTACTTTACCTCCTTTTACCTTTCCCGTCTGAACCATAAGTCGTACAACGTGGGAGTAAAACTCCTCTCTTTCTGTGAATGCATATTCACCAGAACCAAATATTTTACCATACTGAGAGCAATCAATACTCTCTTCATGAACTGCTTAGGCATATTCACCGAATCCCCATAGAACAAACAGAGAGTAATAAATACTCCCTTCGTGAACTGCTTAGGCATATTCATCGGATCCCAAAGATAACCAGCTATCTGTAAGGCTTTTGGCTCAATACAGAAGCTATCGCCCCTTTACTGTGGCCACATAAGGGGATAGGCCCAAGGCATAATGTGATTTGATCAACTTATAGAACACATCCATAATTGATCGTATCCCATTACCCTCTAAACATCCACGTATATATATATATATATATATATATATATATATATATATATATATAAATATATATATATATATATATATATATATATATATATATATATATATATATATATATATATATATATATATATATATATATATCCACATTCAAGCACATAATATGTGAGGACCCCGACCCGGAACCTACACGTGTCCCAAGCTGGAGCGTCCTCAAACTAACCCAAATATCAAAAACTTTTAAAATCTTTATTTAAAACTTTCAAAATAAATATAAGTATTATAACCATTTTCAAAATAAGTCTACACCTTTTCACAACGGAGAAATAGTTGACTAACTTAGAAAGTACGAAACTGTTAGTTACAAAAAGACATCGGTTATAACAATGAATGAAGATTAAATAATACAATTCCCATAAATGATTTATACTAAAGTACATTTTCTATACCAATCAAATCAACCCGACAATCCCCAAAATATAACCTCCAAACTCCTTACCGCCCTTACTTGGCCGGTCCACCGTCTCGGAATCTAAAACAAGAAAGGGAGAGGGGTGAGAATAAATCTCTGCAAGCTATTATGAATGCAACAATATGCCATATAAGATGCAACACATAACAAGTTGCACATAACACGTTGGAAAAGTCAGTAAACACCTTACATTACCTTGGTTTACCTTTTCCCGTCACTCGAACAAGAGTCGTACAACATTGGGTATAATAATACTCCAATCTTACAGGTGAGCTGCTTAAGCAATACTCACGTCTTATAAGACCCGTTTTTCAGGGAACCAAATAAGACAGTAGCAACTCTGTAAGGCTTTTGGCTCACTACAGATGCTATACCCCAAACTGTGGCCACAGAAGGGGACGGTCACAGGTATAACATAATCCGATCACATTAGGTCACACTTCCATAATTGATCGTATTATGTTATACCCCCAATGTCAGCTGACTCACACATAATCAAGCACATAATAGATACTTGAATAAATCCACAAAGGGGATAAACAACATAGCAACATGGTAAAATATACTCATGCTCAACCAACATCATAGTGCAACGTTTCTTTAATACACTATGCATAAATAAGCAATATAGCCACATGGTAAAATATACTCATGTTCAACAATAATCAGAGTGCAGCATTTATGTAATACACTAAGCATAATCCAATCCATGAATAGGTGCTCGAGTAAGATAATGAGATATCAACAACCTATCTTACTTAGTCATTATACGACAATATATGATCTCTATAAGGGTCCAAGTTATCTCTACCAAGTTGGTGTCACCTTTAACAAACTGTCAAATGATTTCTAAGTCGAAGGTAGAGTGCTTCCATATTTCCATTTAAACCCAATTAAGGTACCATTAAGTAACACAATTGCTCTAAGTATAGCTTAGGTTAAAAGGATTAATTCATATCCGAAAAGGTTAGGTTCCAAACTTTATATTGGTTAAGGATCATGCTAGGAGGTTACTAATGAAAATTCAGCGAAACAGGAGCTAGGCCAATTTCGCCAACCTGGGCGACCGCCCATAACCTCTTGGGCGACCGCCCAAGAGGGTTTTCTAAGCATCCTAATTTCTGTCACGATGGGCGGTCGCTCATCACCACTTGGGCGACCGCCCAAGACCCCAGTCCGGCCAACTCCAATTCCAAACCCTTGTTTACTTAGGTTCTCCTTTCCCTTTTTACATCTTCTTAACTTTCATAATCTCCCTCAAGAATTTCCAAATTTTACAAATTCATTCTAATTCCTTTAAACCAAAATAACATAACCTAGACTTTTATTACAAGATTTTCAACCCATTTTATCAACTCATTTCAAGTAAATCTTCTAAAATTAATTCAACCCATTTCTTTCATTTAAATCAACTTCTTAGAACAAGAGCCTCATTTTATTTCATTTAAATTCAAAGTGATCTAAACCTAGATTTATTACCACTTGATTTTCCACCCACTTTACTACCATTTTCAAGATTTAACATTCCAAATCTAACTCCACCCATTTCTTATACTTCCAAATTTACTTCCATCAACAATAATATCATACTATGTTATTTACCCATTTCTTAACTTCAAAGAAGATTCCAACCATTTTAAACTAGTTCCTTCCATTTCTTTCATTATTTAACACTTCCAAGAACACCCACATTTCCTTATGATCTAAATCAATTCCTTCCCTCCAAGAGAGTTACCAAAGCATCCTATGAGCATTTTTACAACAATAACAACAATAATGATCTCATGAACAATTAGAGAAGAGAAGAGTCATAATAACTCACCTTAAAAATAGGAGATGGATTTAAGACTTTCTTAGCTTGATGAACTCCTCTTGGTCTCCCGATTCCAAAAGTGTTCTCGGATCTAAAAATGGTGAAGATTCGAACTTGGAAGGAGCTTGAGAAGAGGTTTTCTCAAATGGGTTTCCATGGATGGAAGGTTGAGAGAGAAAGTGAAGAGGAAGAAGATGAAGAAGGAGGGAGGAGTATGAATATGGTCAAGAGAGAGGGGGGGCCATCTCCATAAGAGGGAGAGGTTTTGGGGGATTTTGTCCCCCACTCAAAAATCCCCTACAACAATTCTTTCCCCAATTTAAAATAATTTTCCCAACCAACAACATTTTATTTGTCCATTTTATTACCACTCCATTCTAATACTTTATTTATTTCTAATTATTATTTTTCCCCTAGAACATTATTTATTTCTTTATCATTTTATTCTAATTTAAGAAATTTAAAGATATAAAATAAACACATAAGGTTGATATTAATATTAAAAGTATATAATGTTATATTAAAATTGTGCCTAGGGTTAGGGTCGTTACACTCACTCCCCCTTAAAGAAAATTCGTCCCGAATTTGACTGTCACTCACCTACTAGATCAACCCGCCCCGGGTTACTTATGTATGCCTCAGACCTCAATTCCCAATTAGTTCCTTCATATCTATGATTCCTTTCCAAGGTTTCTAATTTTACTAATGATACGATATTACAACTTAATGTTACCAAATACATTACGATTTTACATTAAGACTTCAAATACTCTATAAGCTTCTCCAACTCACTCCAACAATTTAGAGATCGATATTTTCTTTCCAAACTATGCCTCATACGGTTTTATCTCAATGTTAGAAGGATAACTACTATTATGCGCACTCAACCCTCGGTAACCATACGTACTATTGACCACTAACATCCCTTGTACATGCCCGTAGCCTATTCTCAATAATAAGTAATGATTCCTCAAATTTTCACAAGGTTAAATTTAATAGCCTTCCTACACTCCAAAAGGGTCTTCCCAAATGAATGACTATCCAATCTTTTTAATACTATGGGGTTTATACAATCAAACTATCCCCTAACATATGTGAGGACTGTAATAATAACATCTCATCAAGCTATATATATAACGAGTAGAAAATACAATTCAACTTTCTATAACAGACCAACATACCCTTCTTTACTTTCAATGTAACTCAATCACAATATCTATAGTGATAATACTCTCAAGTTCAACCTAGAACTCTAAATATTTTAATAAACCTTCTAACGTCAACATTCTATTATCACCATTCAATGTTCCAATTATGTTCAGGCCTAGTGATAAATCAATATTCAAATCAAATGGTTGGCCGCCCACAACGGAGCCGATCCAACTCCAATACGAAACCAAGTCTACTGCGACTTCCACATTAATAATTCCACAATTTATCAATTATTTCTCGGATCAAAACTTCTAATACAATTAATCACTATAGGGGAACTAGGTTGCTTTTCTACTTGCTTCTGTACGAACTATAACTTTAAAGTAACATGTCTTTCGAAAATTTACAACATTCTTCAGAATTTCAAATGATAATATAAGAAGAGATCCAAAGAGACCCGAATGGTTTACTTAATTAAAATCGGCCCATACCAGTTTTAATTAACTAAACCACTCAGAAATTTCAAAGGATTGATAAGCTAACAAAATAACTCGAGTGATTTAATTATCTACAACCGTCCCATACCAGTGGTAGATAGTCAAATTACTCACAGATTTTAATTTACACAAAAACGGTTTACTGACCTTATTAAATCAACTACCCCTGAAGGGCACAATTGCTCATACCGAAGTTCGATATACAACCCAAAGTTTTAAAGCACATTTAAAACAATTCTAACATAATATTTTTACTTAGTTGAATTCCTTATAAGAAAACACAATCTCGTAATACTTACTACTATCTTGGATAAATAACACTAAACATTCATTAAGATTATAAACTTGGCAAAGCATCCCCAATTCAATAATTCTTCAAGTTGAATATTCAACGCCTTTACTTAATTTGAGTCATCTATTCCCTACCTTTGATACGGTATTGTACTTAGCAACAACATATTGTAAACATCTAGTTCCAAATCAAATACCATAATTTCTAAATAAGAAAATATAATTGGAATTCTCATAGATCAATCATTCTCAAATTTCAATTAAACATTACAGATAATCTAACTTAACTCTCAATAACCATCAACTAACTCAAAATCCGTATAACGTCAATACCTTTCAAGCATCACACTAATCCTTCATATGATTCACGTAACTTAGTCGAACTATAGTATATAACCATCCTAAAGTATCCCTGTCTTCCAATAAGATTCATCCTCATTTTCTCAACTAATGATAATCAATTTTCAAAACGAACCATATACATATATTACCAATTTCAAGTTGATCCTTTAAGTCACCAATAATCGTATCTATTATACTTCTTCGCATTTACCCTATTTACCTCTCCATAACTAATACACAATCCACAAATCAAAACGGTCATACTATATATAAATGTTGTCTTAAGTATATCCTTAAAGCAAATTTTTTCGTAATTGTAACACTCCGAAAAATTCAACTAATAACCATTGAGTATCCTACTAGTTTCTAAAATCAGTCATACAAATCGTCGAAGTGCTAACGAATACTTATTCTTCACAGTTACCTATTTAAGATCTCTATAACCTTATAATTAACCACCAAGTATCATCTTTCCTCAATATAGTACTAATTTACCTTACGGAGAGTCGCTAAGCTAATTATCTGCTTTATCAAATACTTTCTCAAGATGAATCATCAAGTCCATCATCCCAATTAGTGTCCTCTATCTAGGAATCCGAATACCAAATTAGTACCTTATAGCAACTCAAAATCTCAATATCCTGATATGATACCTGGTGAAAACCCATTTTGAAACTCACGTAGAAAACACCACTTAGTCCACTAATAACACATAAGGCAAAGTTATATTAGTTCTATAAGGTCTCGTACTCGCGATATTTTATAACTCATATAATCTCACTTAGACTATCACTTCCAATGCTAGTCTCATATACCTAGTCTCTACCACGCGACACCAATGTATAAATACTCACGCACGTTATACAACTATAAACTACTCTTAATTAGGTCATATACCTAACCTCAACTAAGAGTTCGCAAATTCATTTACCACTGTACATGAGATAACTTAAGTGTATTTTAAATCAAACATATCGCACAACCCAAATAACCTTCACATTCCTTAGGTCAGACTTTCGACATTTACGCATATGTGACATAATATTAATTAATAATTTATCCGACTCAATTACACTCAGAGGTAAATCAAACGTAGATAAGGAGACTCGCTTCTTGCGACAGTCCTCCTCAAACACAACAACTACTCAAATAATTCAGGTTAATATAACGATGATTCACGGATTGGTAACTCGACCAAATCCACCGGCAATACATGCCCACTTAATCACAACTACTAAGATAGTTAAGGATGATTCGAGGTACGACCCCATAGGAGTAGAACCTCCAGCACATAAAACAACTTTTAGGCCAATTATGCACATAAAGATGAAATGTAATGCCACATGAGAACGAATGCACGAGGATTTATAAAAGTATGAACCCTAATTCCTGAGACAGGTAAAATACCTCAAATGATGGTGGGGAAATCTATCTTTCCATAACTCACCCTTCCTTGATTTCTCGGTTGGTCAATATCATTTTCTGTCTTTGAACAAATTCCTGCATAATACTCTCGACGTAAGTTACCACACACTCTCACTCAGCTAGACTCTACCCGAGAACTCTAACCGAGCTCTGATACCAACTGTGAGGACCCCGACCCGGAACCTACACGTGTCCCAAGCTGGAGCGTCCTCAAACTAACCCAAATATCAAAAACTTTTAAAATCTTTATTTAAAACTTTCAAAATAAATATAAGTATTATAACCATTTTCAAAATAAGTCTACACCTTTTCACAACGGAGAAATAGTTGACTAACTTAGAAAGTACGAAACTGTTAGTTACAAAAAGACATCGGTTATAACAATGAATGAAGATTAAATAATACAATTCCCATAAATGATTTATACTAAAGTACATTTTCTATACCAATCAAATCAACCCGACAATCCCCAAAATATAACCTCCAAACTCCTTACCGCCCTTACTTGGCCGGTCCACCTGTCTCGGAATCTAAAACAAGAAAGGGAGAGGGGTGAGAATAAATCTCAAAGAAGCTATTATGAATGCAGCAATATGCCATATAAGATGCAACACATAACAAGTTGCACATAACACGTTGGAAAAGCGTAAACACCTTACATTACCTTGGTTTACCTTTTCCCGCTCGAACAGAGTCGTACAACATTGGGTATAATAATACTCCAATCTTACAGAGCCGTTTAAGCAATACTCACGTCTTATAAGACCCGTTTTCAGTGGAACCAAATAAGACAAGAGCAACTCTGTAAGGCTTTTGGCTCACTACAGATGCTATACCCCAAACCGTGGCCACGTAAGGGGACGGTCACAGTATAACATAATCCGATCACATTAGGTCACACTTCCATAATTGATCGTATTATGTTATACCCCAATGTCACCGACTCACACATAATCAAGCACATAATAGATACTTGAATAAATCCACAAAGGGGATAAACAACATAGCAACATGGTAAAATATACTCATGCTCAACCAACATCATAGTGCAACGTTTCTTTAATACACTATGCATAAATAAGCAATATAGCCACATGGTAAAATATACTCATGTTCAACAATAATCGTAGTGCGGCATTTATGTAATACACTAAGCATAATCCAATCCATGAATAGGTGCTCGAGTAAGATAATGAGATATCAACAACCTATCTTACTTAGTCATTATACGACAATATATGATCTCTATAAGGGTCCAAGTTATCTCTACCAAGTTGGTGTCACCTTTAACAAACTGTCAAATGATTTCTAAGTCGAAGGTAGAGTGCTTCCATATTTCCATTTAAACCCAATTAAGGTACCATTAAGTAACACAATTGCTCTAAGTATAACTTAGGTTAAAAGGATTAATTCATATCCGAAAAGGTTAGGTTCCAAACTTTATATTGGTTAAGGATCATGCTAGGAGGTTACTAATGAAAATTCAACGAAACAGGAGCTAGGCCAATTCTGCCAACCTGGGCGACCGCCCATAACCTCTTGGGCGACCGCCCAAGAGGATTTTCTAAGCATCCTAATTTCTGTCACGATGGGCGGTCGCTCATCACCACTTGGGCGACCGCCCAAGACCCCAGTCCGGCCAACTCCAATTCCAAACCCTTGTTTACTTAGGTTCTCATTTCCCTTTTTACATCTTCTTAACTTTCATAATCTCCCTCAAGAATTTCCAAATTTTACAAATTCATTCTAATTCCTTTAAACCAAAATAACATAACCTAGACTTTTATTACAAGATTTTCAACCCATTTTATCAACTCATTTCAAGTAAATCTTCTAAAATTAATTCAACCCATTTCTTTCATTTAAATCAACTTCTTAGAACAAGAGCCTCATTTTATTTCATTTAAATTCAAAGTGATCTAAACCTAGATTTATTACCACTTGATTTTCCACCCACTTTACTACCATTTTCAAGATTTAACATTCCAAATCTAACTCCACCCATTTCTTATACTTCCAAATTTACTTCCATCAACAATAATATCATACTATGTTATTTACCCATTTCTTAACTTCAAAGAAGATTCCAACCATTTTAAACTAGTTCCTTCCATTTCTTTCATTATTTAACACTTCCAAGAACACCCACATTTCCTTATGATCTAAATCAATTCCTTCCCTCCAAGAGAGTTACCAAAGCATCCTATGAGCATTTTAACAACAATAACAACAATAATGATCTCATGAACAATTAGAGAAGAGAAGAGTCATAATAACTCACCTTAAAAATAGGAGATGGATTTAAGACTTTCTTAGCTTGATGAACTCCTCTTGGTCTCCCGATTCCAAAAGTGTTCTCGAATCTAAAAATGGTGAAGATTCGAACTTGGAAGGAGCTTGAGAAGAGGTTTTCTCAAATGGGTTTCCATGGATGGAAGGTTGAGAGAGAAAGTGAAGAGGAAGAAGATGAAGAAGGAGGGAGGAGTATGAATATGGTCAAGAGAGAGGGGGGGGGGCGGTCCATAAGAGGGAGGGTTTTGGGGGATTTTGTCCCCCACTCAAAAATCCCCTACAACAATTCTTTCCCCAATTTAAAATAATTTTCCCAACCAACAACATTTTATTTGTCCATTTTATTACCACTCCATTCTAATACTTTATTTATTTCTAATTATTATTTTTCCCCTAGAACATTATTTATTTCTTTATCATTTTATTCTAATATAAGAAATTTAAAGATATAAAATAAACACATAAGGTTGATATTAATATTAAAAGTATATAATGTTATATTAAAATTGTGCCTAGGGTTAGGGTCGTTACATAATAGATACTTGAAATATAAATCCACACTTGGGATAATAATAAAACAACATGGTAAATAAATTCACACTTGGGATAATAATGAAACAACATGGTATTAATACACATGTTCAACTAATACAATAGTGTAACATATTTTTAATACACTATTTACCAACCACCATGAATATATAAGCAAGTAAGGCCACCATGACTCATAAACAAGTCCTACATATTCATTACACAACATTGAGTAACCTTTAAAAAGGTTCAAGATCAAATTACCAAGTTTGAACAACTTTGGTTAAGTTACGAATCAAGTTTGTCAACCATTTTTCGAACAATATTTAAACTACTTCCACAATTCAAATTTGACCAAGGAAGATACCATTGTATAGCTCAAGTGTTTTACTTCAATTATAGTTAAAGAGGGTTCAATTATATCCTAGGTAGATTAGGTTTATGTGGCTTAGAAAATGCTTCAGAGGTGACAGGGTATGGCACGACTCGTGCCCTATGGCACGACTCGTGCCATTGCAGCCCCATTTCAATCAGCAAGGATGACAACATTTGCACGACTCATTTTCACGAGTGGACAAAGGGCACGACTCGTGCCAAGGGGCACGACTCGTGCCAAGGCCAAAAATCAGTACCAACATCAGAACATCAGCAGTAACCCAATACCAAATGACATAACCACAAAATCCTCTGTTTTGAAGTACCAAACCAGGTATCAAACATCAGTAAAACAACCCCAACCATTCCATACCCCTTCCAATGCATTCCAACATTAACCAAAACATTTTATTACCAAAACTTTATTCCATATTGCCATGCAACCATTTCTTTTAAACCATTAACACCATAAAACCACTTCTAACCATTTTTCTTGCTACTACAACAACCACACATAACCCTCTCAATTCAACTTTGCCCAAAACAATTCCAACTAAAGAAAAAGGTTCCAAAACACCAAAATCCATATATAACACATCCATCACAATTATAATCATTGAATGAACACATTTTGAAAGAAAATCATAATAACTTACCGGAATATTGCGAAATGAAATATTTATTTTTCTGGCTCTACGCGCTCCCCTCGTCACCACGAACAAGAATATGCAGTCGGATTTAAAATCGGAAAGGAAATGAAGTCTCTAGAATTTTTGGAAGAAGGAGTTTAGGTTTTGGTTTCCATGGCATTTTGGAGAAGAAGAGCTGAAGGATTCTTTATCAAATGAGGCTTTCCATGGCATTTTAAAAGATAACATTAACAACTTACACTTAATCTCCTCAAGGATTAAACTATTACAACTAGAAACCTTAAGATTGCACTATTACACTCAAGCACCTCCACACTTTCCAATTTAATATTTAAACTTCAATTATTATAATTTCATTACACTCTTTTCAATTTATTTTATTTAGACAATAAATCATTAAAATTAATTTATTTACATCCTAACATCATATAAGTTGTCAAAGTACCAATTTAAACACATAAACATTTTATATATCACAAAAGACATAGAATGAGATACTACACACCCCAACCCCACGTGCTCAAAATGTGCTAAATTAGTGCATAGGATTAGGGTCGTGACAGGTTATCTGCCGGAGAGCGGTCACAGCTAGAATGAGACCTTGGGGGGAAGATCCTTTATCTTAGGCATCCCACGGGCCACGGTCAGAAGGCCACCAGAAACCTTATATGCGACGGGCAGCACAACCCCGGGGTCGGAGTTTTCTTCAAGGCATCCTGCCTAGCCTTATTATCCTTAGCCAACTGACGTGCCCGAGTAGCTTTCAATTCAGCTTGGGAAACCTTGGGGGCCATAGTGGGATCTGCTGGATCTGAGCCAAAAAGAAAAAGGGAGAAATGATTAGACCGCAATTCAAAAGAAAAAATTGAAAAAAGTAGAAAAAAGACAAGTTCAAAAATCAATTCATAAAAGGCAAAAGCAAGAGACTGATCCACGCCGGAGGCTCGCAGACCGCACCCATTATACAGGTGCCACACTTGGCCTCATGAACTCTCTGGTCCGGAACGCAAAACAGGGGCTCCATAGTAACCCTAGGGGCAGTTTCACCTTGGAGGAGCCACCCCTGCATAGATCATCAAGCGCTCATCGTCTATGATCGCGAACACATCGAAGACTGGGCTAGCTCTCTCCGTGACATATTGGGCCAGATGTTTGGCTATAGCAATCTGGAGGATCTCAGATTCGAAAGGCTATAAACTAGCAGCAACCCTAATTGGGGCCATACCCTCTGGCCTAGGGAAGCTCCATCCAAAATGGATCTCGATCACAAAAATATAATTTTGGTTGCACTGATCGAACTTATTGTTTGAGGGAGAAAAGGTGCAGGCATAATTATTTTTTGTCTTAAGACCGAGGTTTCCATTTGTTATTTGATTGGAATAATAGGCTTAAAGCCCAGAAAGAGAAGGTTCAAAGCCAAGAACCCTACACACCACAATGAAAGAGATAAGAGCTCGGAAATGTTTGGGGTTAGGTGCATAGAGAGGCTTCTGTTAAAATCAAGGAACTGGACAATAAAGGGATCTAGAGGGTGCCTAAGTCCATTGTCGAATTGTGCACCATAAAAGACGCAAACCCTGTTATCCCCACGGACATCGGCCACGGTCTCTGGACGCAACTTCCTCTTATACTCCACTTCCTGCAGACCGCGGACGTAGAAGGAGTTGGGATCAACGTTGAACGTCGTATATAGTTCCTTCTCCACCGCTCTGCAGGGTCCTCATTTCTTCTTCTTCTGACTGAGGCAAGAGGTGGAAGCCCCGGCCTGAATCTTACCACGAGCAATGACTGTTTCCACATGACGCTCAGCGAAAGCATCTACGATCTCCACCGCCCGTTGAGCTATGTCCACCGCCATGCGATCAGACACTTCGCGATCATCAACATCTGTCTCCGAGCTACTGAAGGAGCCAAAGAGATCAGAAGTAGACTCCGAGGAGGAAGACTCCCATGCTCCTCCAACTTCCACCACATCCATGTCCATCGCGTCATCATCACTACTCCCTAGGTTCACCACCGTTCTAGATTGGACCTCTATTGGGGCAGTGGGTTCAACAACAGCCAAAAGGCCCGCGGTCATGGGAAGGTTAAGATCAACCTCTGGCTCAACCATATCATCAGGGGCCACGACTACCTCGGTCTCATCCATTAGTTCCACGTTCTCCCAGTCAGTTATGGTTCTTTCGGAGGGATCAATCCGAGCTCTCCTCACCAACTCTTGGGCACGGTCTGCTGGTTCACGCTAACGAGGAAACCTGTTCAAAACCCCCATGACAAAGTTTCTAAGTTGACTATGGTCACCCAACACCAACATGTCACCAGAATGCCTTCAATAAATAATCGGACGACCCATATTATAACGAAACGAGAATGCCCCAAATTTGTATCGTTGAGGCTGATGAAACTGGTCCGGCATAGCTTCTTATAGCTCTTCTTTGACGGCCAAATTTGGCAACTTCTCTTTTGTTAATTAATCACGATTGATATTAATTTGTTTTAAAGTAGGTCGAATGCCAAATAAATCTAAATTATTGACCCATTATTAAAAGACATAAATAAATCTGAACCATCTATAGGAAAGACATGTTATAGAACATTATTTCACATCGAAAATAAACAAGACTTGTATATAACATATAATGATCATGAGTTACTCTTATTATTAACAATTGATTTTAATGTGGGAACTCAAATTTTATCCTGATATCTTAGCTGGCTATTAACACGTGCATGCCCAACCCGACCAACCAATCCAAATTCGGGATCATCTGTGGTCCATTATTATTCCTCTACATAACCAAATTTTAGTCACACCCCTAACAAAACAAGTTGAAGAATATTTTGGTTTTGCAGATCTGCAGCAAATCCCAATATCACAAACTTAAAAAACACATCACATACTACTTGAAACAGAGTGATGTTTTCTTGACAGTCCATTTAATAAAATATTACACACTTTAAAAGAATTCATAAATCATAAATTAACTACCTTTTTTATTCCCTCCCCCCCCCCCCAACCCCCAAATCTTTATAAGCATAGTACCCAAAAACATAAAAAAGAAAAGTAATCAGCACAACACAAAGCCACACCCAGGGAAGGAAAGGGGGCCAACAACCAGCTAATGGAGCATCTCATGCCTGGCCAGATACCTTAGCTTTAACCCCCTAGGGCATCCCTTTTGCTTTTTCCCTTTTTCCCTTTTTTTCAATTTTTTATTTTTCTTTTTTTTTAATTTAATTTTTTTGTGTTCCTTTTTTCAAGATTACCAACTAACCCTTTATTATATGGTCTTATTTCTACAAATATGATCAAACTATAAGAAAAATAGAACAAAAATGGAAGTGTTCAACTATGAAGAACTTGAGGAAGCAACTCAAAAGTTCTCTTCTTCTAATCTCATAGGTAGAGGAAGCCATGGGAACATCTACAAAGGGATACTTAAAGATGGAGCAATTGTCGCGATCAAGAAGCAATCTTTGGGGCTCGAAAAACTTGATGACAAATCGAAGCTCAAGAACGAAGTACGTATTTTATCATCACTACCTCAAAATCAACATATCATTAATCTTATCGGCACGAGTTTTGACTCGGGCAAGAATAATGAAGTTCTTGTCATGGAGCATATGCCAAATGGCACCCTCCATGACTTGCTTCACTTGGCTTCTAATTCTTCGCCTTTGTCTTGGCCTAAACGTGCTCAAATCGCCCTCCAAATCGCACGAGCCGTGGCCTTCCTTCATGAGTCTAACCCTTTGATCATCCATAGAGATATCAAGTCTGCAAATATTTTGTTTGACTCAACTTGGAATGCTAAATTGTCTGATTTTGGATTGGCGGTCAGCATGTCAGATGACTCACATAGTCAACTCGCTGACTCGATGAGTCCACCCGCTGGCACCATAGGGTACTTGGACCCTTGTTACACCACACCATGTAAGTTGAGTACAAAAAATGATGTGTATAGTTTTGGTATTTTGTTGCTAGAGATCATTAGTGGTACTAAAGCTATTGATGTGTCAAGGACACCCTCTTCGATTGTTGATTGGGCAGTTCCCTTGATTAAAGAAAATCGTATCATAGAATTATGCGATGAAAGAGTCGCAGTGTCACGATACATTGAAGGTCCAATAACACGTATACTACGTATAGCTGCTCGTTGTGTAATATCAAATCAAGAACTGCGCCCATCAATAAGAGAAATCGTTTCGGAGTTGGAACATTCTATGATCGAAAGAGCCCGATTTTCAATATGGGTCAATATCATTCAAAGTCTCATCCTCCTAAAAAGGCGAAGAAAAGTCGGTACCGCGAAGAAATGTAATACCACAACCACTATTATATGTACAACACAAGCAAATAGTCATCTTGATATTACAAGGAAAAAGCTCTTGGTAAGGGAAATATTAGCTGATTACACATTGGGTTGATTAATTGAGTCAACTCAGGAAACTCGGCCGAGTTGGTGACTCGGTCTGGTCAATCATAAGACTGGCCCATCAGTTGGAAAAAAGTGAAGTGCAATCTGCTGCGCATGCACTCCAAAGTACAAGGTTCCCAAAGAGTCGGTGACAATTGGATGGCATTTGCTGATATTTTCTGTCATTCAATGTTTATGTTGTATAGTTTAGATATAGTCCTTTGAGTTTTAGGGATTTGTATTGAGACCCCTTAATTTTGCACATTGTGTTTTGAAAAAATTTCAATGTATTAGGAGCTGCTATGATTAAGCAAAACTAATCTTGTTTGTCATTTTTTTTTCTTTCATTGACTTGGTTGAATATGTTTCACTATTCGACGCTAATAATATGTTCGTGGATTGAAGTTTAATAACTACTCACTCAATTTTAAAATGAGCATTTACTACTCATTTTAAGATTCGGAAATTGTTCTGCAAGAGAAAGAGAAGTTTCAAATGCGCTCCTACGTCCGGTCTGAATTGTGTCGTATATTCAAACTTTTAATCAATACTGATTCTAATTTGACTCAGTGTATATCTCACTTCTACTAATTTTATCTTGATTATCCTCCCAATAAGGGGCGTGTGTTGATTTGAGTCGCGCGTTGCAGCACTACATCAGCTTCAACGTGGGAGTGATTCCAAATTTCTTTAGACATTTGAATTCTAAACAACGAAAACATTTAACCTAAATTTGACGGGAAATCAAGAAATGAATGTTACTATAATCAATTGACTGAAAATGACTGTTCAAATAAAAAAGTTACTTTTCAATTGAGACGGCTTAAACAATATTACCCACCTCTCCAGTGAGACGGAGAGACGGAGGAAGTGATAGTTCTACTTAATATTTAGAAGTTGCAATTAAGCAAAGAAAGATGCACTGTTATTAACTTGTCAAATTGAACAACTCTTTTGTGGATGGATGAACTGCAACTAATACTTTGAAATTCCATTATCACAGCCGTCATTGATGTGCCTTGACTTTAAGTTGAGGGGGGTAAAGTGAACAACTAAAGTAATAAAAAGGCATAGTGAATCTTATTCACCGCGCAAAAGAAATTCTACAAGTACTTTAGCAAACTAGTGATGTTGACATGATCTTCAAGTTATATACTCCCTCCGTCCAAGTTAATACTTCACAGTTACTGTTACTGTTCTCACGTAAATTAAGGAAGAAATATTATATTGAAAATGTTATGAGTGTGAAAATAAAATAGAAGAGAGAATGAGTGGAGGGAATAGTAAATTATAATGGTGTTGTGAGTATTAAAATAATGTAGGAGAGAAAATGAGTGGAGGGAATAGTAAAGATTCTTTTCCATTTTAGGTAAGAAACAAAGTGTGAAGTATATAATTGGACGCCCAAAATAGAAAGTGTGAAGTATGTAACTGGACGGAGGGAGTAATGTGTAGTATAAATCACATCGATACTATGAATAATACCAAATGCCAAATTTTTCATTTTACTCTCACTCATTAAGTTGTCTCTTTTCCATTTTGCCCTTTAAATTTATATTAAATTAAAAATTAAAAAAACACGTGTCCTCGAACACAGGCTTTGTGTCCATAGTCTATAAGTACTAAAATCCACTATAATTAAATCAAAATAAAGATAATCAAGGAGGTGAAAATAGGATCTACCGTTTGTGTTATGACCTAGGCGTATAACTATTTTGACTCATAGTTAATATCATTATATAATCGTCTTTGCCATTTATAATAGAGAATTTTATCTTGATTATTATATATTTTACATGTTTGTTATAATAATTTGTGTCCATAGTTATTGTGAATAACTAGTATAAATTGATAATGGATAATCATAGAGATAATTATATGCGTAGGGATGCACATTACGTATGAGTACTTGTTAGACAACACTTGGATCGACCCATCTATGAGATTTATGACGTGGTCTATGGTTATATATGTCATGATTAAATCTCATGATAGTCGTGTCATTGGAATCCTTAGTACCTGAGATTATCATCGTCTTTCACATGATGAACGTTATGTTTGATGTAGTCTAACAATATCTTTAATAGGATAGCAATAAGGGCTATGTTGGCATGATCGGATTCTTGTAGGGAAGAATGATAAGTCAAGATGGAATTTGTCCCTCGTAAAGAGAGATGTTTGCTTGGGCCCCTCGATGAATAGTGTTGATGAAATGTATGGCCATACTCAAGAGATTTGATGGAAATCAAATGCACTTGGATTATCAACATATTCGAAATCGAGAAAGCATTGAACAATGTAAGTTGACGTGGACCATGTCTTATGTTCAATATGACATCGTGAGACAAAGGGATTGTGATAATGATCTATCAAAGAATCAAGCTTTGATGTTATATTTAATTGGGTAGGCTTGGTAGAGACCACTTATATCTTGTGATGATCGATATTTCGACTCACTACCAACATAAATATAATTCATATAGAATCACACACAAAGAACAGATTGAAAAATGACTCTCAATATGAAAAAAGCAGTTTCTGGACAAGGGGAGCGTCCGTTCCCAAGCAATGGGAGCGTCCGCTCCCAATTGATCAAAACCGGGAGGAGTTTCTGGAATTGGGGATCGTCCGCTCCCAAGGTCTGGCAGATTCCATTTTTGGTTTGAATTAGGGTTTGTTTCCCTATCAGTTAGGGATATTTATAAAGTATAAATAGACCCTTTTGCCTCAGCCATGACACACGAAAATTAGGGTTTGAGAAACATTAATTGGTTGATCTTGATTACGAATCAAAGATCAAAACTCCCTAGATTCAATTTCATAACAACCATAGATTGTTGAAAAGAATTTCAACAATCAAGGATCATCTAGCAATCCAACAAGATACATATCTTGGTTCGTTCGCGTGTGGATTTCCAATAGAGGGTGGTTGCTTTATCACCTAAAGCTTGAAGACCTTTCATCGTTGATTCATCACAAGGAAGAACAAAGTAGAAGATCAAAAGTTTCGTTTACGATTCAAGCTGAATTACAAATCCGTATACGAAAGACAAAATTGAAACAAAGGTTAGTAAATCTATATTCATGTTTTAATCTATTCATATTAGACAGATTCATGGCTAGGATTTTGTGTTTTATTCCAAGTTTTCCGCTGCGTATCGCTGCGTATGTAACCCCAAAACCCAACATTTACAATATATTGTACGGGTGCAAGTGCACTCACAAAGTTTTCATAATTAATTTTATTTTTTTGTATTTATATATTATACTCCCTCTGTCTCACTTCAAGGGTCATATGGTAGTATTTCATGCTTCTTAAGATTTTTTTTAAAAAATGAATAAAGAATTGCAAGTGGGTAGAAGATTAGAGGAGAGAGAATATAAAAGTTAAAACATTTTTGATAAAACCTCTTTTTGATTGGTTTTTTTTTTTTTTTGTAAATATGTTAACATTATAAGGGCATAATGAATGATTTTTTTGTAAATATATTTACATTTCAAGGGTATAAATGTCCGAAACACTATTCAAAATTTGTCATTTATGAAATAAAACTCTTAATCTGAAACGAACTAAAAGAGAAAGTAGCACTTTTGAAATGGTAAATACTAAATACAGGGAACGAAAAATACAGGGAACGAAAAATTCAAATCCTGCCCTTGCCCGTCTCGTGTGTGTATACACGAGATGTTCTCACTTATCTCGTGTGAATCTACACGAGATGTCTCGTGTACATATACACGAAATAAATGTCGTGTATATGCACACGAGATGTCTCGTGTAATTTCACACGAGATGTCTCGTGTAATTTCACACGAAATAAATGTCGTGTACGTATACACGACATATCGTTAATCTTCCTCCGCATCTCTTCCGGCAACAGCGTCAAAAGGCGTCCCAACTCCACATCGAAATTATCGTCGATTTCATGGACAGGATCCAAATTCGAACAAGGACACGGTCCACATGTATAAGGTTTTGAAATTTTATTGGTACGATTGTGGTGCAGAAATTGGGAAGATTGAAACTGTAGCTTGGAATTGAATTTGAAGATTAGGGTTTTGGGAGGAGAGAAATAGCGAAGAGGTGAACAGATCATTTCGAGTTCATGATTTGGTGGTTCCCCGGGGTAAAATTAGTTGCGCATTTGTTCTTCTTGCCTTTTCTCATCTTCTTCGTCATCTGTTGAGGGAAAGATGGAAAGACAGAAATTAAAAAAAAAAAAAGTACATAAATGAATATTTTAATAATTTACATAGTTTCCTGTATTTAACTTTCCTGTATATAACCATATCTTTTTGAAACTGAGGGAGTATAATATAAACTACATCCTCAGAACATAACATTTTTCTTATCATGTGGTTAGGGCCGTGAATTTTGGCCTTAAAGATGGTAAATTTGAAACCCAACATTATTTATTTTTCCACTCCCACGTTTAAATGTTTTTAGCCATTTTAATTTGAGCCTATTATAAAACTCATACCTTTTCAATTTGAGCCTATTGTAATTTAAAATTTAATTCCCATATCTAAAACAAATTGTACTCCCTCCATCCCACACTAAGGTTTCTTGGTGTGGATTACACGTATTTTAAGATTTTTTTTTTGTGTTGTTTAAAATAGATGAGAGATAATGTAAAAGTTGAATGTGGGATATGGAATAGTAGTTAATGATTATTTTTTTTGAAAATAGGTAGAAGATTAGAGGAGAGAGGATGTAAAAGTTAAAATTATTTAATAGGAGAGAGAATGAGTGAGAGGAATAGTAAGTTAATGATTGATTTTTTTGTAAATATGTTAACTTTATAAGGGTATAATGAATGCTTTTTTTGTAAATATATTAAATCATAAGGGTATAAATATATTCAAAATTTTTCATTTATGAAAGGAAACCTTGAAGTGAGACGGACCAAAAGAAAAAGTAGGACCCTTGTTAAAGTGGGATGGAGAGAGTATTTTTTAGTGAGACGAAACAAGTATAGTTGTATTTATAGAATAAAATGTGTGGTTGGGTTAAAAAAAAAAAAAAAAAAAAAAGTCAAATAGGGGGTAGTGGCCCCCTTGCCTCCTACTAGGTCCGCCCATAATCGTAATTTAAAATCTCACTATAAATTTATGCACTCGCGAAAGAAAAAGTATAAAATCTCACTATAAATTTAAATCGAAACTAAAGAGAATCAATAAGGTGTAAAGGTTACACATAAATATAGATTATCATAAAAACTAATTATAATAATGTGTAAAGTACTAATGGATAATGGTTACATGACAAAGGGAAAGGGCATAAATCTAATGAGAGACGGCCATTTTCTTGATGCTTTTTTATTTGTTTATATAATAATTAACATAAAACTAAAGATTCTTTTCAATCTTTCATTCAAATCTATTGATATTTTTGGTCAAAAAAAAAAAAAAAAAGGTGTATTTATGATGTGAGGCAAGATTTTTAGTTAGGCCATACTACAAGATTCTCTTTGGAGTCTTGATGTAACTTTTGATTGAAAAAACAATAATTGAATTAATGTGTAACTAGTTGCCCTACTTTGAGGGAATCATATTTTGCCTAAACTTTAATTTTAACTTTTTTTCAGGTACAACATATTGAATTGGATGCCGACTAATTTGATTTGTGTTTGTTAGGACTATGAGGAATAAAAGGCTCTCCCAATAAAAAATTAATGTTGCTGCATTTTCAAAGCTTGAACCGAGACTTTTGATTAAGCTAGAGCCATTAGCTAAGTTACTAGTTCATAGCCCGTCGAAATTCGACGGGAATAATAAAGCTAATTAATTAAGAAAAATTGACGCAAAGTATTTTTATAGAGAGAGAGAGAGAGTCTTCAAACTATAGTACAAAATTAAAGTTGGGACCTCTTGAACAACCAACTGGAAACATCTATAAAAATAATGAAGTAATTTTATGAGGGTATCATTCATTCAATTTTTTAAAATCAAACCATCTATTAAGGAAATTTGAGAATGGAATGATAAATGTCATCTATATCTTAATACAACCATCTAATACAAAGTAAACAACTGATAAATACGGGAGTTTTATAGTTGTTATAAAAAGTTACTCGTATAATCCTTTCATTGGTAGCTTGGCGTATTATATTTGTTCCAATTCAATATACCAAGAAGTCTTTTTTAATAGTCAAGTAGTTTTGTGTTAATTTTCAACTTGAGTGTTTTTCTTTTGTAAAATTCATCTTTCAAAAAGAGTTTATGGTAAATGCCAAAAAAAAAAAATCGTTACGATGATATTTTTCTTTTTTGAGAAATACAATAATATTATTATGCAAACAATAATGCGCATGTAAATAAATTGCAAAAAAAAAAAAAACACAAATCAACTGCTACATTTATTATCTTATTACTAAAGATATGTACACAGTTTATTGATTCTTGAAAGTGTAAAACCAAGTAGCATGTTTGAGGACGACCCACTCAACCGAAAGACATCACACAAGCATTTCAACAAACACCTTTGATGCATCTTGACTGGATTGGTTGTATGACAATCAAGCTCCACCGCATTCAAACCACTACATCTATCTCTAGGGTTTGATTTAGCGATCTTCTTCCACTCTAGGTTTAATTTTGCGATCTTGTTCCTCGCGCCTTCTCCTGCATCTATCTCTAGGGTTTGATTTAGCGATCTTCTTCCAATTCCAATTCGCTAGATTTGTCTGTAATGCATCGATGCTTTGTTATCTGTTTGATTTTGATTGCGAAGAAAAATTATGGAACAGTGATTTATCTTGATGCTTAATCGAATATTTCTATAATTTGGATGTTAATTGAAATAGTCTATCTCCAATTTATTATTCCCATCAAGTTCATTTAACTATTGATGCGTCTTTTCTTTCAATATTCACTGTATGAAACTCTGAAACAACTGTTTGTATGCTCAATAATTGATTCTCTATAAATATACATTTGATGATCTGTTGATATTTTTATCGGAGATTGGGGTTCCATTGATTGATGGTATGATAGGAGCTGTAATTCCTGCTCGTACTTGGTTTGGAGCACTTATGTCTATTATTGGAGTTGAAATGCTTGAATGCAGTTGCTAACCCCCAAATGTAAGTGTTACTTCAATGATTTTCTGAGATTTTACATTCACAAAGTAGTTGTAATAAATGATGGAGAAAGAAAATTCACACAAATAAATCCATATTTCGTTTGAACTATGTTATTTCTTCTAACTTGTCCAGTTTGCGAAACAAAAGAAGATTGAGTAACCAACTAAGAATCATCATGTCTAGCTGACCCACAAATATGTGATCATTAAAATACCAAATGGAATACCATAGTTCCAAATAAATTTTTCTCAAAAAATCCTATTCTTTCTAACCACAATAGTTTAAACTGAAAAAAAAACAAATAGTGTACTGCGTGAAAAAAGATGACAGACTGAATACGATGCTAAACAATCCTTGTTGCCTATTTATCCAATTTCTCTTGTTTAATTTGCTTAATTCCCTTCGTAACAGACAATTGTATCTCTTCATCATTGGAGGTAGAGTCTAACAAACGTGAAATTGTCACGGCTTGAATCACAAGTGATATCCAAGGTGATAACAGCACCAACGATAGCACTTGGGATGGCACACACACACACTTCGAAAATAAAACAATTTTGTAAAAGAGTTTGCAGCGGAATAAAAACACCAAAATTGTTTTTCTCAAGTTATATAAATATAACTTGAGAGTGCCTCTTAGGCAAGACTTTATAATCACTATGAATGAAGTTACAAAGCCGAAAGTTCCCTATAGCTATATCTATTTTAAGCTCTATGGAACAAGAGATAAAGAACGGAATCCTATCCTAGCCTTCACACACCTTGATACCAAAGTAATCAAGTGCGAAATTACAAGGGAGAAAGGATTAAAAAGAACCAAACAAAGAACTCTATCTCTAAGCTTTTCGAAGGTGTGAATGTGAAATAATTGGCATGTCTTCAAATAAACCTTCCAAGCTTATTTATAGTCTTCAAATACTTGAAGGCTACTCGATAACGACCTTGGGGCTGGTCTTGCACGTGGAGGAAGTGTAGGGAGAGTGGGTTAATTTGTTTCCACAATTCTAGCTCCCAGCTTCCTATTTTGTAGCAACCGAGTTGTTGAATCCTCAAGCCATGCTTCCACGCCTTGTACTCCCTTGCTTTATCATCCTTGTACCTCTTCTATAACTCGGCAACAACCTTTGACAAAGTCCTCATACATGTTGTTGTTGAATGCCAAAATGCAATTAATACATAAAATGTATTAATTCATTTCTTCCAATTTCCACATGTGTCTAGCTCCTTCTTTGATGCTATTTCACCACGAAATATAATCATAAACCATAGACTATACGGACCATATTAGCACGTTAGTCCATTAAATAACAAACAAGAAATATACAACTATATAATTTTCGATCCAGGAAATCATACGTGATATCACTTGGGAAATCATCTACGATATCACACTGCGATTACACTAACAATCTCCCCCTTAGTTGGATATTTCTTTCCAAACTTAATGTCTTTCTTTGTCTGTAGGATAAGTCTATATACAAATGTCTGAGCATAGACCATAGAATAATATCTCCACAAAAATTAACTCCCCGCTTAATCAAGGAGCTAATCCTAAACAATGATTTATCATAATAAACTAATTTATTTCAAACTTTAAAAAGTTTTCGAAATAAACTAAGTAACCATTAAAAACCATAACCATTGTAGCAAAATATCATCCAAAATTAGCAAAAAAACATCCTAGCTGTATTAAGTTATTTAACAAACCACTAAAGTGTTTTAGCAAATATAAACAAAATAAAAGTAAATTGTTTAAGGAACCACCACATCACCAAAATAAAAACATTGTTTGTAGGACCACCACAAAAATAGTCACCCATATGATAGCGGCAACATAAACCTTCGGGTTTATCAACCTTAAGGTTCGGCTTTCTTCTTCTTCAAACTCCTCTTCTTCCTCTCCTTCCTCACGATCTCCTTCCCTATCACTTCCACCATCACTTGGGCCGGCCTTGGTGGTAGCACTGCGGTAGCACCGGCTCCGAAGTTCCGGCGACGGATCCTCCCCCTGTTTGGGAAGAAATTTCATCAATAAAAGCATACATTACTGCTTAAGCTTAGCCCGTCCCTCGGCAAGTTCTCCTATTGCACTTATTTGTTTGTGCGGGAAGTTGAGAGAGCTGTAGCCTTTGGGATTGATGGTCGAGTTGCCCAAAGATTCATCATGTTGTGCGAGAATACTTGCGGCATCGGTTCACTGCAAAAGTATGAGGGCAACACACAGAGAAAGCACTTGGGGTATCACGTGAGATAGCGGCAGGAGGAGCGGGGGTTGTTTCATCGAGATTTGTTCCAAGGAAGATCTTTAGTATACCTTTTACCCTTTTTCGGTTGTTGATCAACGGTATAGTACTCGGGTTCGGTGGTAAAAACATCGGAGGCTTCAATGGGCAAGGATTGAAATACCAAAACTTTGAAGATTAGAGAAGGATAGGGGAAAAAGCTAATGTTCACTTCCTTTTTCTACCCCATGAAGCTAAGTGTTTAAACACTAATCTTCCAAAGTTAATCCTTAAATTTTTACCCAATCTATACAACACATTCGCATGCTCCAAAGTCACAATAGGTTCATTAGTTGTAGGAAGCCAATTGAAGATGCACGGTTTGTGTAGTACGGAATAGAGAGAAGATAATCTAGAAGCATGAAGTTTCTCTTTCAAAGGCCAAGGCTATGAGTTTGTTGTGAGTGAGCAATTTTACCATTTCATCTCTATTGACCCTAATGCTCTCATCATCTACATTAGGGAGGCCTAAAACTTTGTTAATCGGGCGGGAGTAAAAGAATAGACTCTTCCCCTAACAAACACTTTTCCATATTTAGCGGACCCTTCATCATCCAAATGAGCATGCAAATTGGCAAAGAAATTGCGAATAACACTCTCAACAAAGCGATGCATGATTATTAGCATTAATAAAATTCTGTCCTTTAAAAAGCGAACCACTCCTTCCTTTTCCAATGACCCTCATCAATGTGCTTCTCTTTTAAAATCCTCTTACTTAGACTATTCAACCAAAGTTCCATATTTTCCTTTTTATAATACTCCAAAGTAAGAAAAGGTTTTGGAAAAGCTTTATCCTCTTCGGTTTGAGTAACCTCATCACCAGAATTATCACTAGAGGAATGTTTAGGAACGAAGAGGGGGCAAGTGTTACCTCGAGATGATATCCTCTTCTTGCTAGCACTTACGGTAGCACTCACGGTTGCCCTTGGCCTTCTTTTACGAAAATCGAGAGAGTCTCCTCTTCATCACCATCTACCCAAGCATCAAATGAGTCCACGAAGGCTCCTTTTCCTTGTTTGCTTCAAAGTTCTCATCACTCACATGGGGTGAGGACACATCAATAGAGCTTTACGAGACATCAAGCTGGATCGAGGGAGGTATTTGAAGTTGCCTTGGACACTCATTGATCTAATGCGGTTGGAAGACCTCCTTTTTGCGATTTGGGGAGACAGCTTGGCAGTTGGGGCTTTCCTCTTCCTTTTTGGCTCGGTAGGGATGAGAGTCACCTTAGGAATGCCTTGATCAAACGAGGCATTGGGGCCAGAGGTAGGAACAATCGCCATTGTTGGTGGAGAAGAGCTTGGAGTGATCATTGGGGAAGTTTCCATGGCCACGCGAGATGCCACGGAAGGAGCAATGCTAGGTGAGATGTCCATTTGGTCCGTGTGAGATGGTTCGGCATTGGTATTGGATGGAGATGCCATGGAGATTTGAGGGATTTTTGGAACGTATTTTGACCTAGGTTGAGAAGGGAAGAAGACGCTGGAATGGGGGTTTTAGAGAGAGGTGAGGGTAACGTATAGAGAGAGAGACGGAGGAGGTTGAGAGAAAATAGGAAGGAGGAGATTAAATGGGGAACAAACTCTTAATTTGATTTGACATCTTAAGAACCTATCTAATCTACTCCTATTTAATCTCTCCTTTAACCCCATCCACATATTTTAAACATTAACCCTAACCACACCTTTAAAATAAAACCCCTAACCGACTTAAAAACTACACGGTTGAAAAAATTTAAAAAATAAAGAAAATATATTTTTTTTTTAAGTATAAACGAAAAAAAAAAATAAGTAATCTAAATAATTTATAACTAAGCCCAAAACATTATAAGCACAAATAAAAATAAATATGGGTTAGTTACTTAATTAAGTTTACCAAAGATAAAGGAAACTTGTTGAAGACGTTTTCAAAATCGTAAACTCTTTAAATAAAAAGACTTTCAGATTTTGAGAAATTAATCAACAATATTTCGAAAATAAGAAAATAAAAAACTAATATAGCACACACTAATGTGTTAAGGCAATGATGGTAACACGTAGGATAACACATATGATATAAAACCCCTTGATAAATATTTTTTTCATTTTCAAGCATTTCAAGCATAACAAGCTTAGCCATTTTCAGGCACTTCAGGCATAACAAGCTGAGCATTTTTCATGCACTTTAGGCATTATATGCCTATATATACTTTTTTTAAGTACATTGCTTGTTAATCACGTCTCAATACACTTCTTTAAACAAGAAAGCATCGTAGTAACGAGCTCCGTGCTTCAAGTTATATTTCAAGTGTAGAGACCAAGTGATCTATGCCTTTCAAGTAGGGTACACTGTAGTAGCGAACTCCATGTCCCTAATACTCAGCATAAATCACCTCATACCTTCTCATTGGCAAGAGTACATCGTTGCAGCGAACACCGTGCCCCGAGCTCGAGAGAATAGTATGGATAAATGCCTTTGTCTTTTATTTATCAAAAAGAAAATATTAGTGACTTTGTCACTTTAAGCATATGAAGGGGAATGATATCGACGTGCTAACCTAAATAATAACCTACCATAACAAAAAGGTCAAGATGTGCCACAGCTAGAACTAAGCTAGCTAGATTTAAACAAATAATAAAGTATTTTTTTTTTTTTTTTTTTTTTAAGTAAATAAGCAAAGAAAGAAGAAAAAAATACACTAATATACAAGTGTTACCCTAAGTGATAACATCACACAGGGTAGCACAGACGAATGCACTTCCAGAGATTACAAAGACCAAGAGATCTTTTCAAACTAGAAAATCTCTCGTGGTCTAAGGCCTTCGTAAAGATGTCGGCTAGTTGATACTTAGTATCAATATGATCAATATTAATTAGGCCTTTATCTACCATATCTCTAAGAAAATGATGACGTATGTCAATGTGTTTGGTACGGGAATGTTGAACTGGGGTTTTTGAAATGTTGATAGCACTCAGGTTATCACAAGACATAGTCAAAGAATTACTCTCTAGGCCATAGTCATCTAACATATGTTTTAGCCAAATAAGTTGTGAACAACAACTACCACCGCCACATACTCGCACTCACAGGAGAGAGAAACACAATTTTGTTTACGACTATACCTATGAGACTAAATTGTTGCCCAAGTAAAAACACCCCCCACTAGTACTCTTCCTATCATCCATCTCCCCTGCCCACTCCGAGTCACTAAAGCCAACCAAATTGGTATTAGTATCCTTACTAAACCAAATCCCTAATTCACTTGTTCCCGAAACATATTTAATTATCTTTTCGACAAGAATTAAGGTGAGAGACTTTAGGATTGGCTTGATAACGTGCACAAACACACACGCCGAACATGATATCAGACGACTAGAAGTGAGATAGAGAAGGCTACCTATCATTGAACGATAAAGAGTAGGATCAACATCCTCACCTACTTGATCTCTACCAAGTTTGAGAGAAGAACACATGGGGATTTTTGAACTTTTTGCTCCTTCCAACCCAAATCTTTTTACTAGGCTCTTTGCATACTTGCTTTGTGAAATGAATATTCCTTCGTTTGATTGTTTCACCCGCAAGCCTAGAAAGAATGTTAACTCTCCAATCATGCTCATTTCAAATGTTGATGTCATAGCCTCTACAAAATCTTTTAAACACGTTTGAGAAGTAGAGCCATAGACTATGTCATCAACATAGATTTGAACAATGACTATTTCTTTCGCCATGCCTTAGGATAAATAAGGTCCTATCTCGCTTCACCTCTTGTGAATCCATATTCAAGTAAGAAAGAGGTTAAGCGACCATACCATGCACGTGGAGCTTGTTTCAAGCCATATAAGGCTTTATCAAGTCTATATACATGGTTTGGTAGATTAGGATCTTCAAATCCTTTTCGTTGTTCAACAAAAACTTCTTCTTTTAAATAACCATTTAAAAAGGCGGCTTTAACATCCATTTGAAACAAAGTAATTTTTAGAAAACAAGCTATAGCCAAGAGGAGTCTTATGGATTCTATTCTAGCAACGGAGCAAAGGTCTCATCAAAGTCAACACCTTCAATTTGGGTGTAACCTTGTGCTACGAGACGAGCTTTGTTCCTAACAATATTTCCTTGCTCATCTCGATTTGTTTTTGAAAATCCATTTAGTACCAATAACATTTGTATTACTAGGACGTGGTACTAAACACCAAACTTCATTACGAGCAAATTGGTCAAGTTCCTCTTGCATGGCTTGTATCCAAAAATTATCTTTTAAAGCTTCGTAAATATTTTTGGGTTCTAAAGAAGAAACAAAACAGAATATTTTACCTTGTGGTATGTGGTGGACATACACACATACCTTGCCATTTCACGGCCACTAAAATGTCCTTTGTTCCTTGTTTGTACCCCTTCACTAGCTTCTCCAATAATTTGAGAGGAAGGATGGTCTCTTTTGATCCTAGCCGGTGGATCCCTTCTCAAGTCTTCATGCACATGATCATCATCTCTGACTGTTCATCCTTATCGCTTGCCGGATTGGTCTTGGTGATACCGAGATGCTATCCCATCGTTGGCAACACTTTGGCCAAGACTGGGTATCACTTACTTGATTTTGATTCTCCAGCTTCTTCCAAAGCAATATTAATGGAGATTCCCGTACTCCATCACCTCGTAACACTTGCTAAATCATCAAAAACAACGTTAATTGATTCCCGAATGGTTTTTAACCTAAGGTTATAAACCCTATATGCTCGACTCCGTCCCGAGCATACCCAAGAAATATAGCCTTATCACTTTTAGAGTCAAATTTAGCTAAGTAATCCCGATCATTTAGAACATAACACACACACCCAAATGTATGAAAATAATGAACCTTTGGTATCCTACCATTCAAAATTTCATAAGGTGTCATTCTAGTACTGTGTCTTAGAAAACCCTATTGGCCGTGTGACAAGCCGTGTTTATGGCCTCAAATTTCAAAATCTTTTTGAAATTCTTTTTGAAAACAACATCACACGTGCCATCTCAAGTAAGGTCCTATTTTTCCTTTCACCACCCCATTTTGTTGAGGTGTTTTAGGAGCGTAAAACTCATGTTTAATTCCTTTTAATTCACAAAAAGTAAAGAACAATGAATTATCAAACTCCGTTCCATGATCGACCTTATTCGCATGATAAGAGCGTAAAACATGTTTTTGATTTTAGCATGTAAGACTTTAAACTTTTCAAAAGTTTCGATTTTTCTTTTTAAAAATATACCCAAGTAAATCTAGAAAAATCATCAACTATTACAAAAGTATATTTCTTACCTCCTAAACTGTCTACCTCAATCGGACTCCATTAAATCCATATGCATTAATTGAAAACAAAGGCGTTGTCCCGTATCACTCCTCATTATGTTGGGTAGCACTATGGGTAGCACGTGTTTGTTTACCTTTTAAACAATCTTCACATATGATTTTTGTACTAATGTCCGTGTACTAGGTATACCTCTTATAGCTTCAAAGATTAATGAGTTTCACAATGTTACGAAAATGGACATGACCCAACTTTTGATGCCATAAGGTAGCATCATCAACCCTCACGTAATGACACACTTGTTTATCCTCAACAAGATAACAGCTTATTACTTGACCTAGTACCACTATAACACGCTTATTGGTACAATCAAAGACTTCACAAGTGTTTTTATTGAATTTTACTTCAAGGTTGTCATCACAAAGTTGGCTAATACTAATTAAATTAGTTACCACCCATCAACATGCAAAACATTTTTCAAGGCAGAAATCCAGTACATTTAATACGCCTTTTCCTACTATATTACTTTTGCCACCACCACCATATGTTACACTACCACCTTGAATAGGTTCATATTCCTTTAAAAATATTTTTGTTCCAATCATATGACGAGAACAACCACTATCAAAATACCATGAACCTTCAACATTAGTTTTTAAAGCAACAGATACAAAGATCACAAATCAAAGTTAGACTTAGGTTTCCATACTTTCCTACTTTGATAATTCTTCTTCGATCGTAGGTGATATCCGACGTGCTAGGCAACACTTCGTATCACACAGAACCGGACTCAAGTTTCTTTAGAAGAGTTTTACAATCAATTTTCAAATGTCCAAGAGAGTAACAAGAGTTACATATTTTTACCTTGTCGAAGACTTATCGAAGATATTTGTTCAACATGATCTCTTTCTTTAACAAAAATTAACTTATCTTCGTATTAGACAAAGTAGATGTAATAGCATTTAAAGACTCTTGAAAACCCATACCGCCTTGAGTGGTTTGGACAACCCAAGAATTGCATCTAACTTGGTAGAACTCGTATTGAGTTTCTTGAATGTTGTCTCGGCAAGAGTAAGTTTGCTCTTGACTTTGTCCAAACCTTCCACATCCTTCTTTGTGAGTTGAACTTCCAATCTAGTCAAGCCATCGCTAGGTCTTGAACCTCTTGGACAGAGAGATCACCTTCTTGTTCTCTTTCTTCCATTCATCCACCAATTCTTTTGCAAAGGTTCTTAAGACCACAAATGAGTTCATCCTTGCCGAACTCCTTCTCATCTTGTGAACAACTCCGCATCCATGTTAACGTAACCCACAAAACAAACAAAGATTTATCAAATTTAAATCAGATACCGTTGGATGATATCTCGTGTGCTATCCCATTTTGGATATCACTCCGGGGTATCACCGATGTAATCCGAGTCACGCTTGTGACCATCATTGCCGTTGATCCGAAACTTCGATTGATTGGTCTCCTCATCCTCATTGTCACCGAGAGAAACCCATAGGTTCTTTCCCATCTTCCTTAGAGTGTTAGCACACTCATTCGAGTAATGACCCCATCCAGAGCAAGCATGACATTGGATTGATTTAAGGTATTTTGGATCGATCTCGATTGATCCGATGATGCTCTCCTTATGGGACCACCTTTCGAGTAGATGGAAATGTCCTCTTGGGCATTGAATTGTACACCTTGGCTTGTTGCTCTTTAGCCTTTACCTCGCACATTTTCTTTGTTAAATTTTCTCACCATTGAGTTATATTTCCCGGTAAGTAAGGCAACACTGCATCTTTCACCTAATTCCTCAAAATTTCGTCATCCTCATTAGTTGAACCACTAGAGGATTGAACTTTTAATGCAGCACTCGTGCCCTTAGAAGCTTCACTTTGCTCGGCAAGGTTTGACTCAAAATTTTTTAAAATGCTCATTAAGGAATTGATATCCATTGTAGAAAGATTGTGAGCCTCTTCTATAGATGAAACTTTTATATTAAAACGCTCGGGGAGAGTTCTAATAGCCTTTGAAACCAATTGTTTGTTTGTAAAAGGTTCACCTAAAAGTTGACACTCATTAGCAATGTCAAATAGTTTTTCAAAATAAGAGGAAATGGTATCACTTTCACCCATTCTCAACCTTTCAAATTTGCCGGTAAGACTCCTCACGAGTTTTGTTTTCACGCACACTAGAATCACCTTCACAAAACCTTTGTAAAATATCCCAAGCTTCTTGAGCCGTGGAACTATTTTGAATAAGTTTAAAAATATGCATGTCAACCCACTCAAAGATAGCATTAAGAGCTTTCTCATTATAGTTAGCTAGAGTGATCTCTTCATTCGTCCACTCACCTTCAAAGTTTAACTCGAACATCACCATCCTCATCAGAGGTAAGAGTGGAAGAGAGTACCCATGAACTATAGATCGCCATGCTCGAAGATCAATTGATTTGATATGCGAGCGAAGGCGAATTTTCCAATATGCATAATTCGAACCATCTAAAACAGGAAGACGTTTTTGGTTTGGATTTGCGTGATCAAAAGCCATGATAAAGAGGGACCAAACACTTAGTATCGTCAAGTGAGAGGCTCGATACCAATTGAAATTGTCACGGCTTGTTTCAATCACAAGTGATATCCAAGGTGATAAATGAAAGACCAACGATAGCACTTGGGATGGCACACACACACACTTCAAAATAAAACAATTTTGTAAAAGAGTTTGCAAACGGAATAAAAACACCAAAATTGTTTTCTCAAGTTATATAAATATAACTTGAGAGTGCCTCTTTAGGCAAGACTTTATAATCACTATGAATGAAGTTACAAAGCCGAAAGTTCCCTATAGCTATATCTATTTTAAGCTCTATGGAACAAGAGATAAAGAACGGAATCCTATCCTAGCTCTTCTACACACCTTTGGATACCAAAGTAATCAAATGCGAAATTACAAGGGAGAAAGGATTAAAAAGAACCAAACAAAGAACTCTATCTCTAAGCTTTTCGAAGGTGTGAATGTGAAATAATTGGCATATCTTCAAATAAACCTTCCAAGCTTATTTATAGTCTTCAAATACTTGAAGGCTACTTCCAATAACAGCCTTGGGGCTGGTCTTGGCACGTGGAGGAAGTGTAGTGGAGAGCGGGTTAATTTGTTTCCACAATTCTAGCTCCCACTTCCTATTTTGTAGCAACCGAGTTGTTGAATCCTCAAGCCATGCTTCCACGCCTTGTACTCCCTTGCTTTATCATCCTTGTACCTCTTCTATAACTCAAAGCAACAACCTTTGACAAAGTCCTCATACATGTTGTTGTTGAATGCCATAATTACGAATTAATACATAAAATGTATTAATTCATTTCTTCCAATTTCCACATGTGTCTAGCTCCTTCTTTGATGCTATCGCACCCCGAAATATAATCATAAACCATAGACTATACGTACTATATTAGCACGTTAGTCCATTAAATAACAAACAAGAAATATACAACTATATAATTTTCTACCCAGAAATCATCTCGTGATATCACTGGGAAATCATCTACGATATCACCCGCAGATTACACTAACACGCCGTCTCACGCCTGTCGCGCCGTTTCTTTCCATCGCCGTTGCCGTCGCCGGTACGTTATCTCTCTCTCTCGCTTCTCTCTCAATCGTTCTCTCTCACTCGATTTATGCCGGGTAGTATATCCGTTTGCACGTAGAGGGCTGATTTTGTTACTTCAAACAATTTCATTTTTCTCGTATCGACATACAAAAATAATTAAATGGTAAATTCGGTGACGTGGTTTTAACAACATTCTACTTGGTTCTATTATTTGAGAAACTTAATATATTGACCACGCGGCTCTGATTAGGTGAATCACAGTAGTAATCTATTAAGGTTTGAGAAAATAATGAAATGACCTACGCATCTTGTGGTGCATTGAGAGGTGGTTAGTAAAAGGAAAACTTAATTGTATTGATATTTGAGATAGTATTTACTCCCTCCGTCCCGCTAATATTCGCACTAATACCGTTTGCGCGGAAATTAAGGAATATGATATTTTTGATCGGGGTATTTGTAAGAACCCTAATTTGTTTTGATTCTAATGTTCATGATTATTGATTGGTATTTGTGTGGAATTTTCAAATATTTGAATGTTTCGATGCTTGATTGGTCCTCCGATTTAGGTTGTTTGCATTTTCTAACTAGTTTATCAAGCCGGGGTTTTGGAAGTGGCTCTTCATTATACCTAATCGGGAAGTTAATTAGGCTTTAAATAGATTGAGCTACAACTCTATTTAAAAATATAATAAGATGAGAGCCTTTTTCGAACCCACGCCTATCAAAATTCGCCTTTCTTGATCAAGGAAGACGGAGTAAACAAAATTATTACCGCTTGAGTCAGATTTTCCGTTCGCTTAATAAGAGTAAATAACTCTTATTAAAACGTAGAAAATTCTTGACTCAAACTAAGCAATGAACTTGTTTACTCGTCTCTTCTTGGTCTAAGATGAGATTGGGTTTTGATAAGTCAGGGATTGAGTAACGACTTTATCTTTGTTTATAAATGTTAATTTATTCATCATTGTAAAATTTCAAATTTTACAATAAAGAATTAATATTTCAAATTATTCACAATATTAATAATTTAAAAAAATACGATAGATGTGTGTGTTAATTAATTATTGTAAAATTATGCATTTTACGGTAATGAATAAAAATTAATGTTACGACGTGACGTTGTGACGCCGTTGAAACACAAAAGCTTAGAAACCCGTTTAAGAATCTTTAACGCATCTCATGCGTCGAGGTCAACATGCAGTCATCGATTCTTAAATTGTCCGTGTGCGGACAAGCCTTCTCGAAATGCACGATTATATGATTTGTAAATATCATCATTGTCTATTAAAATTGCTTCGAATAGTCGATAGTCGAGATATTTCTGGTCGCATTAATCCTATTGTTCTCTCGAAAGTGTATACTAGACATATATAGGTTGATTACACACCGTCCGATTCTAATCGATAAAGTGTTTGGATTGACCTAGCCTACGTCGTGCACTGGGAGACCATGGGGTTACGTCGCCGAAATTTCTTGATTTTCGATTATAAAGCAAGTAGCATAAGGTGATATTTGCAATTCATACGCTGTATTTCTGTGACGTGGATAGAAGCCAACCCAATTCTAAACCTAATGGACACTTAATTGTCCTTTCATCATAGGAAATGATATACTTTACAACAAAGAATTAAAATATTAATATTTAAAATATTAATAATTAAAAAAAAATGTTTAATAAGGTGCGCGATAGAAGCCAACCCTAATTCTAAACCTAAAGAAACATGTCTTGTCGCTTTTAAGTTTGTAATCCAAATTTAGGGAATTATAATGCGTTAATTACATCTAAACCTGCTAATACATTATGAAATGCAGGGAGTTAATTATGTCCTGGAGAAGATCAGTAGTTCGATGGATAATCGTAGTAATCCTGGGTGAGAAGGTGCGTCGTAACTCAATTCCCCAAGGCTTCAACATTTTGTGCAGTTTGCTGTGAGCGCATCCCCAGCCCGCATGCGTGGCGATGTGATTAGGTGTCCTTGTAAAAAGTGTAAGAATAGAAAATATCTAAGTGTTTGATGGGTAAAGAAACATGTTTTAGAGTCGTGGTTTCATGATTGTTACAAGGTAATGGATAAATAAGATCACGGGGAGCGTTATGTGGTTGAAACAAGCGTTCGCAATCATTCTATCCGTATCAAGCGGTCCGCCAAGGGAACCTCAACATTTGATTGATGAAGAGGAGCCGTCTCGCTCTGCTTGGATGATATGGTTCGAAATGCGGCCGCCCAGAAGCCTGATTGGAACCCTAATCCAATGAGGCACTAAATCCCACAGCAAAGAAGTTTATGGATTTAATGGACTCTCGCAAATGAGAAAATCTATCCTCGGTGCAAATAAGAAGCTACAAATTGTTAGAGAGCAAGTGAACGAGCTTCTAAATATTAAGGCCGATACAAATATGAGCCAAAGATACTTACGATCGTATAATGTCACGGGACACTCTGGATGCTACCCTAAGAAAATAATATGGTTCACAATTTTTATGAGACGAAAAAGTCAAGGGCGTACCTGTGCCTCGGGTATGTTAAAATTGATGCTTCGTAAGAATCAGTGCATGCTTTTTTTATAAAGAAAATGAGGGCCTCGATACATGTTCAATACGTGGACTTAGTAGGTATAAGCCATAACGCCGCGCGTAGAGCGCTAAGCACAAGAAAACGTGCCTCTGGGCCGCAAGCTTACGTTATACGCCGCTAATTCCTGTGCCGCAACGAATTTACGCATCGGAAGAAAGCCTGTGGCTGCGCGTGCTAAGCACAAAGAGTGTCCTCGTGGAAGAGGGTGTGATGACTCATCCTTCTCGACTCGTGAAGCATAAAACATTTTGATGTGACTCCTACCCCGATTTTGTCAAAGGATCCTAGAAACATAAGGTCCGGGACATGCATGCATGGGTTTTCTCCATTCGGACCAGGGGCAAAATCTTATTCATGTTCGTCCGTTATAGTCACAGCCGTATAATCTTCCCGTGGTTACGTATGACTCGATCCTTATAATAGATTCAGTTTGTTCATTCCTACCCTTCGAATCTGTGCAAAATACATTGATGTGTATCTTCGACCTCTCGATGGATGAACTCAAACAACTGTGGAATGATGGTGTCCGCATGGGATGCTTTCAAGTTGCAAAATTTTAACATGAGGGTCCGCAGCGATGCGTGACAATTAATGACTTTCCCGCTTATGGTATGACGCTCTGACGGAGCACACAATGGGAGATTGGTCCTCGTCCGTATTGTATGGAAAATACGATGCATTCACACTTCAAAGATTACAAGAAGCAAAGTGTTGGTTTGATTGCCACACGGCTTTCTTCCTAGTGACCATCCATTTCGTAAACATGTAGGAATGCTTTCACCAAAAATAGTAGTCAGCACCTGGGGCCCTCCTCGTCTCGAGCGGGAGGATATTTTTGAGCAGTGTGTCCGAGGTGTCCGATGTCGTGGGGAAAGATGTTTTCAAAGGATAGACCAGACGGATTTGGTAAAGACCATAACCGGATTAAAAAGAGTATATTTTGGGAGTTACCGTATTGGAAGACGAACTTGATAAGACATAACCTTGATGTCATGCATATTGAAAAAAATGTGTTTGACAATATTTTCAATACAAAGCCGATGGGTTTTAAGACCTCAACGAAGGACACGTACAAGGGTCGGCTAGATCTTGAAGCGATTTGCAATCGTAAGATCCGAACATTACTAAAGTTAATGGAAAAGATTTCAAACCAAATGCCCCCTTTGTTTCGTCAGAGAGGATAAGCAACGTGTTCTCGCAAAGGGTTGAAAGATTTGAAACTTCCCGATGGGTATGCATCTAATATTGGCAATCGTGTGAATGTGGAAGAAGGGACGGTATATGGTTGAAAAGTCATGATTGTCACGTATTATCGATAGGTTGCTACCCATTGCATTTAGAGACATTCTCCCTAATGAAATACGGGTTGCCCTAAATGCACTGAGTGAATTCTTCGAGAGCATTGACTTCCAAAGACTCTTCGTGTTGGAGGATATGAAAAGACTCGAAGAGAGCATTGTGGTGACAATATGCAAGCTTGAAAAGATATTCCCGCCATCTTTCTTTGATTCAATGGAGCATTTACTAATTCACCTAGCTTATGAAGCTAGAGTTGGAGGACCTCGTTTCAAAGATAGATGGATGTATCCATTTGAACGATTTTTTGGGGAGTTTGAAAAAGAAATGAGCAATAGAGCAAAAGTTGAGGCATCTATGTCTCGAATCAAGTTGATTGTCGATGAAATTGTGTCGTTTGTTTCAACATATTTTCACCCGTACATCGAGACAAGGTTCAATAAAGTGGACGCAATTACGATGGGGGAGTCACCGATCCCGATGCAAAAATTTCAGCTTTTTCTTCTCCCGGTCGATTCCTTGGCAATAGAAAGTGCACGCGCATGCTAAGCAAAAAGAATTAGATGCGGCTAAACTCTATATTCTCCTTAACCGTGGCCGAGGTCGAGGACTACTAAGTAAGCATTCTTCATTTGTCACTAAGTAATGTTAATCCTAATAACTTTAAGACGAACTAAGCAACTTTATGTTCTCCTTGAATGCGCATATGTTCCGAAGAACAGCCGAGACATTGCGCCCGAATTGATTTCAATAAGGACAGCACAACGAATTTCCCTCCTCGGTTTAATAATTATGTAAATGCCAATTCATTAATTCAATGTTTTTAATAGAATTTGAAGTATGAGTTTTTTATTATCTATGTGTTTTTATTTAGATTTTGAACAACCTTGAGATGCAAAAGCCGCGAGATTACAAGCATTAGCACACGGTCCGTCCTTAAGAGCGAATGTATATAAGGGATATTTTGTCAATGGCTACGTATTCCACACCGAAGAATATGGCCAAACGAAATCAACTTGGAATAGCGGTCAATCTCAAGGGAAATCTCGATTATTATGGCGTATTGAAAGAAGTTATTGAATTGGAGTACTTGCTTGGAAATTCGTAGTTCTTTCACCGTGGAGCGGCGGGACGCCGAGCGAGGCATTAATAAACATGGCACTTTCGATCTCGTTGACTTAAAGCATTCTTCTAGGCATAATGGTGATGATGTGTTCATTCTGCATCTCAAGCACAACAGTGTATATGACCCCCTACCCCCGTCGACGAAGTTAGAGTCTAATGGATGGTGGGCCGTATGGAAACCAGCAAGAAGCACTTTCGATATACCATCACAGTGCAAAAACGTCTACTTCAAATATTGATTCATCATTACATGATTGTTATCGTGAAGAGGAAATGCCTATACCTCCGATTATTGACTTGAATGATAATGCCGAGGAGGATGAAGCATTAATGGCCGAAAACACCCTGGTCCACTAGGGAGGAAGTCACTTTCAATGAAATCGATGATGACAATGTGGAGGATGAGGAAGGAGAAGGGTATATATCTCGGGTCCGATGATGAAGATGAGGAAGAAGACGACGACGAGGAAACTAGCGAAGAAGAAATTGAATTTTGTAGTGATAGTGATCAAGATTGTAGTGAATGAATCGCTTTAGTTTTAATTCGTATAATGTTTTGTATATAATGTTTTGTACATTTTATATCACTTATCACTGTAATGGACATAAATATAATAATAATAATAATAATAATAATAATAATAATAATAATAATAATAATAATAATAATAATGGACATAAATATAATAATAATAAATAAAAAATAAAATAATCAATAAAAATAAAAATAAAAATATACATATATGTATATATATAAATATCATTATTGTCTATTAAAATTGCTTGAATTGTCGATAGTTGAAATATTTCTTGCATTAATCCTATTGTTCTCTCGAGTGTATACTAGACATATATGGTTGATTACACTGTCGATTATAATCGATAGTGTTTGATTGACCTAGTCTACGTCGTGCACTTGGAGACCATGGGGTTATGCTGTCAAAATTTCTTGATTTTCGATTATAAAGCAAGTAGACAAAGTGATATTTGCAATTCATGCGTGTATTTCGGGATGGGATAGAAGCCAACCCCACTACTATCACGTACAACCACTACCATTGGAAGCTGAGTGGAAAATCTCAGTTTTTTGCACAGCAGTTAGCCCAAAGATTGAAACTTTGATTAATTATTATAATAATAAATCTACTTTCAAAGTTTCAATCTTTGGGCCAAATGCTTGTGCAAACTTGATATTTTCCACTCCAGCTCATTATAAATGTAAACCCTCTCTCTCTATTTTAAAGAAAACAACAATATTATTTCAAATTCAAGCACCCAAGTGAACTCCATTATTTTGCTTCTTTTTGTTTTTAGTAAAACAACCTTATCTGAAACCACCGGTCCATGTGAACTCCATTATTTAGTTTTCATATTGTCATTTCTATTTTAAAGCCGCAAGAAGTGCAATGTCCGACAGACACCAAGTCCACACCGTTACCCACGTTTTGTTTACTTGGTTGCTCTTTACATGCTATGTAATATTTAAATTTTGTTCTACTTGATAATATTTTCTGTCTACATATATAATATACTAGTTTAGATATGTCGGGTCGAGGTGGCAATCGTTCAAAGAGAGGGAAGGTTGCGGGTTTTGTCCATCGTCTTGTTTCACCAAGGACGGGAGGGAGGGGATCTACTTCGGTTCCCGGGACGTAGTGAACCATCCGAGCGGGTTAATTTGGACGCAATTATTAATGAGGAAGGAAAAATGGAAATATCTATCTCTCCCAAAGGGCCGCAAGTATCATTTAATTGTAAATGTCATATATATAATGTTTACATTTTATTATTGTCTTTTTATTTGTATATATATTGATATATTGTTTTTTAATTAATATCTTGATAGGTTTATACATGCATGGTGGTGGTAGCGGTAGCAATGGCAGCGCCGTGGTTGTTAAACATGAATTTTCATTGACATGTAATTAAACAAACAAACATATGTAGTTTCTTTTTCCCTTTCCTTTTTCCCCGGCCTTTCCCTACTGGCCGTTTCCCCTTCCCTTTTCCCCTTTCCCCGGCCGTTTCCCCTTTCCCTTTCCCCGGCCGTTTCCCCTTTCCCCTTTCCCTACTGCTTTCCCCTTTCCCTTTCCCCGGCGGTTTCCCCTTTCCCCTTCCCCCGTCGCTTGATTTGGACAAACATATGTATTTTATTTGATGTACAAGCGAAACAAAGTTGTTTGTGTGTGTTTGTAGTTTGTAATTGGGTTGTTTGTGTGTGTTTGTAGTTTGTAGTTTGTAGTTGTTTAAAACAGTTGTTTGAACAGTTTACAAATTTCTTTTACAGTGGTTTAATAATAAAACAAAATTTTTTTTTTAAAATTGCATTACCGACGGAAATTTCCGTCGGTAAACTAATACAAAAATAAATAATTCAATTTTTCCGGCGGAAATATCCGTCGGAAAATAAAAATAAAAAAATAATACTCAAAATACCGACGGACATATCCGTCGCCTCAGGTTTATATTCCGACGGACGCATCCGACGGTAAATTTTTTGATTTCCGACGGTTATAACCGTCGGTAATAATTTTATTTCCGACGGATATTTCCATCGGTAACCTCCGGTATTGCTCCGGTTAACCGGCCGGCGTAACTCATTTCCGACGGACGTTTTCCGGCGGAATTTTTTATTTTCCGGCGGAATTTTTTATTTTCCGGCGGATAATCCGACGGAAATACCGGCGGAATTTGTCCGTCGGTATTACCAACCAATTATTTCCGACGGAATCCGACGGACTATTTCCGTCTGTAATATCCATTTAGCGACGGATTTGTAGAAATACCGACGGAAATTTCCGTCGGTAAACGGCCTTTTTCTAGTAGTGCCATCCAATGGTCTTATAGCTTTGTATATGATGTTGCCAGGTCATATACCATTTGCTATAGGACCATTCAAAGGTCTTATAGCTGTGAAATCTCATTTTTTTTAAATTAATTTTCCTCCACAGTTTATACTAATAAAATATATTGCAAAAATAAACGTAATAAAGCATTGCCCAAGCGGTTAAGACTTTGGTTTATACTGGAGGGTTTAGAGTTCGAATCCCACACTCTACATTTTGATTCAATTTTTCTAAAATAACATAGAAAAGGACGGCTGTTTAGGAACGGGAATGAGGGGTATTCTAGGTATATTAATTACAATGGCCATTTTATGAGTAATTTCCGATCTCGACGTATTTACGCACTCAGAATCTCACTTACGTCTTGGTGATCCTACTTGGCCCATCTTTGATCGAGTCACATGAATTGAACCATTCAAATGTCCATTAAAAAATTCGTATAAATATTAAATACCCCTTTGATATTAGTCCTAATTTTTTCCTAAATTATTAGTCGATCTCCCTTTTTAACTTAAAGAATTAAAATTGATAATCTTCCAAACTTACTATATAATTAAATATATAAATTTTCTTTAATACCACGATATCAGTCCTAATTTTTATTTTTATTTCCTTACTATATAATTAAATATATACCCTTTAATACCACGATATCAGTCCTAATTAAAATTGATAATCTTCCAAACTTACTATATAATTAAATATATACCCCTTAATACCACGATATAAGTATTTTAAGTCATTTCCTTTGTAGTTACTCTAGAAAAAGCAACATGAACGGTATAAACCGAGATACGAGTATGACTATTACATATAAGTATTTTAAGTCATTTCCTTGTAGTTACTTAGTACCACTGTTATTAGTCCTAATTTTTTCTTAAATTATTAGTCGATCTCCCTTTTTAACTTAAAGAATTAAAATTGATAATCTTCCAAACTTACTATATAATTAAATATATACCCCCACGCTCACGATATCAGTCCTAATTTTTTATTTTATTTTTATTTTTATTTCCGTAAACTACAAGAAAATTCAAGCATTTTGTATAAATGAAAAAGTTGTCGCATGCGATCAGTAGTGGTGAATAAATTTTTTTTACAAGGGCTCAAATATTATAGTAAAAATGCTATAAAAAAAAATTAATTAGAAATGGGTCATAATTACAACTCAGTGTTATTTTATTTTATTTTTTCATGAAAAGGGAGTCAGAAACTAAAATTTGCTTAGCATTTAGTACTACAAGATAATAATAAATAAAATAAAAAATCAAAGGTTGTAAATTTTTAAATGTCGAAAGAGAAAAGGTTCAAATACCCACTTGACCACTGCATGCAACCAAACAATTCTAAGCGCACCCACATTGATAATAGCTCTTTCGACAGTTTTTTTTTTTTTGTGTTTGTGTGTGTGTGTGTGTGTATTGTGTGACGAAGTTATGAAGTAAATAACTAAATTTCTAGGCATTTCTTTATACCTAGGTTTTGGATTTTTATGAAATTTTGATATAGGCATCTATTTGAGTGTGGATTTTGAATCTTGTATAAGCTTTTATAGAGTAAGCTAAGATAACATCCGCGCAAGGTTAAACATACTCGTCAAAAAAAGTTTCCGACAAATTGCAAGAATAACATAATGAAGAAAAGTTATTATAATCTATATAATGACTAATTTATAAAATAATTTTAAAAGGGGTGCATTAAACAAAAATATACATTGACATAAACAAATAAAATTATAAATTTTGAAAAAAATTATTGTAGAAAACATTTGTAGTTTTATCCACAGCCTTTTCTCTATTTACCATACACTCAATATCTTCAACCCATCACGATTAGGTTACAATAAATACAAAAATAGGTTAAAAATTTTCCTAAGCATTTCTTTATACCTAGGTTTTGGATTTTTATGAAAATTTTGATATAGGCCTCTATTTGAGTGTGGATTTTGAATCTTGTAATGAAGCTTTTATAGAGAAACTAGTATAACACCCGTGCTGTTAAACATACTTTTGGTCAAAAGTTTGACAAATTGGGCAAATGAACATGATGAGAAGAAAGTTATTATAACTATATAATGACTAATTTATAAAATAATTTTAAGAGGGGTGCATTAAAAACAAAAATATACATTGGCATAAACAAATAAAATTATAAAATTTTGAAAAAAAATTATTGTAGAAAACATTTGTTGTTTTATCCATGCCTTTCTCTATTTACCATACACTAATATCTTTCAACCCATCACGATTAGTTACTTCTAAATACAAAAATAGGTAAAAAAATACATAGAGTTAAAGATAGAATACTATATCCTTGTGGATTCTGTTAAATCTAACACATCGAAGTATTGAATTGGAGCAAATCTTGATCATTGTTTGAATTTAAAACTTATGAAGTAAACGGGCTTTTTTGCAAGATTAAAATTGATACTCTTCTTATTATAGTTTGTCTCCAAGGAATATTGTTTTGACTTGAGTAAATGAATACTACTTAACATTTAATAAAAATAAATGTATAAAAAACATTTCAACTAACATAAACAATGTTACTTCATAGCAATTGTTATATCGGATAATGGTTGGGCCAGTAGAAATGTAACAGTTATTTTCACTTTCACCCCATCTAATATTGTTTCGCAGAGGAATGTTTTCGACATTCAAATATATGAATTATAATTTTTGGAAAAATATTTAGAAAAGTATAAATACTATATATAAAAGATATATAACAAAAAAAATGTAATATTGTATGAACGGAATAATCTGTGACGGGCCGAGCCCAACGCTTACTACGAGCCCGGGGGCCCAATAGGCCCACCAAGAGACCAACTACAAAGCATCAGATCAAGGCCTTGGGCCATGGCCCGTCAATATCTTGGCCGTCGTCGCGGCTGAGCGACCGGGCCACCCAAACGACGAGCCATAAGATCATTAATGGAGAGCGAACTCCCGGCCCGTCGTCGTACCAATTGGTGGCCAGATCCTTGGCAACCCAGGACGAATCTTCCTTCGACCCCAACGGGCACTCATCAGAGTAAGCGTCGTCGTTAAACGACTCGTCGTCATTGAGCGACGACTTGCCGTCATTGAACGGCCAACTCTCACTCGGCGAATCATAACTCGAGGAGACGACCCATTTGGGCGTATAGTTCCGGAGTCGTCTCCTCTATTAAGCTTCCTCAGCAAGCTTAGTTAATTAGCTAATTTGGGATAATGACGGACCTGCTGCGGTGCCTCGTTATATGTGCAATCATGCATTCGGTAATAACTACAAAAGGTACGAGAGGTTGACTTTCCCTTATAAGGCAAACTACTTATCGGATGTCGAGTGTTGCGGTGTCCTTACATAGACGGACCAATGCCGGCGTGACACGTGTACACCTAGGAGATGGGCGATCCTACGGCTGGTATCAATCCAATCCAGCGGTTACGGTAAAAACCCTAATACCACCTTTCCTACTATAAATAAGAGAGTAATAACGTGGAACAAGGTAATGCTTTTCTGCATATTTCTATACTCGCACACTCTGCAATATTTCACACCATATTTCCAGACCATACTCTTACTCTCACGCCGGAGGGGCTTGCCGGAAGACCCCCGGCGCAGTTTCACCTTTCATTTCTTGTGCTGTGCAGATCCGGAGCTAGCTCAATTATTTCTTTGGACACAAGAACTGAAGCAGCACGCTTTCTGCTTAGCGATCGAGATTGGTTCCATTGCCGAGAAACGTGTTAGTGATCTTCAGCTACGAAATACGGCCAGGAACAGTTTGGAAAAATGGTGTCCGATGGTCATTAAATGCCCGATAAATCAACCGGAGATGAAGGTGTACCACCTCAGCAAGAGAATCCTAGGCCACCCTCACCACCTAGGAACCCTAACTTAAGGGTTACCGGGTCGCAGGGGTGGTTGATGGTCTGAGGTCTTCAAGCAACTAGAAGAAGAGAAAAGGGGCTGCTGCCAGCGCCGGAGGAGACCTCCGCTAGAAAGGAGGCTGAGGCAGTGCACAGGTATCCGGGAGGTCCCTCTAACCTAATCTCGACGGAGCGGCTTTCCTCGTCGAGAGAGCTAACGCCCTCGGGGAGTTCTTGCAAATCCGGGACGAGCTAATCCATATGGCCGCTCCTCGAAGCTCCCGGGCGTCACATCAAACAATCTCGTCGGGAAGGAGGAGAAGGAACCGGAGAGAAAATGCTGCTCGTCGTGAGGGGCTTGCCATTGGAAAGCGAGCAAGTTGTGCCCCGGCTTGATCTAAGGGAACACATCAATGAGCAGACGGAGCCAAGGAGCACGATCTCACAACAACGACGAGTTGAGGCGGCGAGCCTCATAGGGAGCTCGTCGTCGAAAATCTTGAAGCTATCGGGAATCGGGTCGTCAGGGTCGTCTACGAGACTCCGTCACTAAGAAATGAACGTGCACCGAGCCAAAGAGAGAGAACTCGATCTCACGTCATGAACGGGCTTCCCGGATCTTATAGATCGTCTCCACCTCCCGGCTATAGGGAGCGATCCATCTCACGACGGCTGCCCCCAGAGAGGCAACGGTCTATCTGGTGCAGGGGCCCCGTCAGATAGGATTCCCAGTGGCCGGCGGGAGAAGTAGACATGAGAGAATTTTTGAGTTTGAAACGTCAAGTGGAAGAGTTGAGGAACAAGAAAAATAAAGTGGATAGCGACGACTACGATGACGACGGCGGCTTTATGAATCCCCTTGCTCCTTGGATGTTGGAAAGCTGGACCCCGGAGCCGGGCTTTAAACTACCGAGCCTTAAGCAATACGACGGCTCCACCGGTGCCATGGACCACATACTACACCTTGAGGCGCGAGATGTACGTGGTGGCGAAAGCTTCCGGCCACGACGACGTCGTGTGCGAGAGCTCTCACGAGCACGTTGGTCGACTCGGCTTTGAGGTGGTTTAGAGGCCTACGAAGGGAGCATTGAATCTTGGAAACGAGATGAGGAAAAAGTTTTTAGGAAGGTTTGCTACGGCGGGAGAGCGTCGTAAGACGGTCAACGACCTCGGCCAACATATCCCGAGGAGCTCAGAAAGCTCGATGAACTACTTCAAAGGTTTAAGAAATTGGTAGATCAAATTGATGAGGACCTAACCGATAGGGAAATAATAAAGCGCTTCGGGCATGGCATCCTTTCCTCTACCACGGACTACGAGCTCCAAGTCCACCCGGCCAAATCTCGCAGACCTCTATGCAGGCGTGCGCCGTCGCCGAGGCCGAAGAAAGAAAGTTACAAAGAGAGGGAAAGTACGTGGACGAGGCGAGGCAACGAAGTCCAAAAAGGATAAGGGCGGAGAAAAAGGAAAGAACAAGGCAAAAGCGGAAAAGGTTCAGTCGTACACTCCACTCACCGTTTCCGAGCGAAATTTTAAGCAACGTTGATTTCGGACCGGCACGAAAGATGAACCCTAACGGGAAGGGAAAGAAGAACATGAACAAGTATTGTGAATACCACGGGGACAAGGGGCACGACAGAGGAATGTTTCGGTTTGAAAAAGATCATCAAAGATGGATGAAGGCTAGCCAGAGCGGCCCCGGAGGGAATATGTAAGGAAGGACCGTCGGGCCGGCCGCAGACTACTAACGACGAGGCGCCCCAAAGGAACCCAAGAATGGTCTGGTGATCTACGAGGAGACGAGCAAGAACCGAGATTAAGAGCGCCATCTATCATTTGAAGAAGGCCCCGCACGTCCCCCAGAAAGCAGAAGTTCCAAACGACGTCATAAGTTTCTTTCCTACGAGCTTCCGGCCAACCCAGCTAGCTCGTCAACAAACCTTAGTCATACCTGGTTTCATTGATAATTGTGAGTCACGGAGAATCTTGATTGACACGGGAGCGGCCAAGGATATCCTATTTTACAATGTCTACCAGCGAATGGGTCTACGACGGTCGCTAAGTCCGTACTTAGGTCGTGCTAGAGGATTCACCAATCATCGGGTAGATGCGAAAGGTCAAATTAGCCTCTCAGTTGATATAGGAGAACACCCCTTGAGAACTATCAAGACCGTAACTTTCATTGTGATCGACGTCGTCAGTGATTATCATGCCATCCTTGGCCAGCCAGTCGATCGGCTTTGGGGATCGTCGCCTCCGTTCCCCACCAACGAGTTAAATTTCCTACACGTGCCGGAGTCGGATGCGTGTTGGGGACGGCCCCGAGAATTCTGGAGCACGTGCTAAAGGCGAAACGGACTATCGAAATCGACGACCCAAATCACAATGTGAAGCTCTCAAAATCCATCAAAGAAACGACGACCTCGTACGCTAATGTCTCAACGATCAAGTGCGTCGAAGATAAAGAAACTTTGGACGAGGTATTCTTGAACGACCAAGGCTGCGAAGCACAACCTTTGGCCGCCCAAGAATCGGGGGCCGACACTGGACAAGGCGATTGACGACGAGGTTCGGATCGACACCGAAGCGAGAAGAAAAATTAGGGAGATCGTCATTGAGTCCATGGATTTTAGGGACGACGCCCCGAAATGAAGCCGGCGAGGCGAGCTACTCGAACTAGTCATCCACCCGGAGTATCCCGGCGAGAAAATAAAGCGGGGTCTCGGTTGTGCGCGAGGAGAGGGAAGAGATAATCTCCCTACTCAAACAAAACCTCGACGTTTTCGCTTGGAGGGTAGAAGATATGAAAGGCATTAGAGAAGACGTGGCGGTTCACGAGTGAGGGTGAATCCTACTATGAAATTCAAGGAACGAGAGGTGTCGTGTTTTTCAGCGAAAAGGAGGTTGCCATAAAGCAAGAGATCGAGAAATTGCTAAGTCTTTGGAATAATCGTGAGCCGGGTTCACAACCTGGTTGGCCAATGTGGTTCTCGTGAAGAAACCTAATGGGAAGTGGAGATTGTGCGTTGACTTCAGCGATGCGAGCAGGCGTGTCCCAAGACGGTTATCCACACCCAAGAATTGACAAGCTCGTCGATTACGTGGCCGGCCATACTACTCTAAGCTTTCTTGATGCCTACTCAGGCTATCACCAAATCAAGATGGGTGAGGAGGACATTGAAAACTTGACTTTTCGGGCGGCGGGGGAACTTACGTGTACACAAAGATGCCTTTTGGGCTTAAAAACGCCGGCGCCACCTATCGAGAGGATGATAAATAAGGTGTTGAAGACCGGATCGGCGATAATGCAGGCGTACGTTGATGATATGGTCGTCGAAGTCAAAAAGAGGAAGCACGTCGACGACCTAGAACAAACATTCACCAACCTACGAGCCAACGACATGGTCCTCGGCCCGGCCAAATGCGTTTTCGGAGTTCTTTGCGGGCAAGTTCCTAGGATTTATGCTATCTCGGCGAGGATTGAAGCCAACCACGAGAAAATTAAGGCTTTAATGGATATGGCCGAGCCTACGAGCGTCGAAGAAGTTCGGCGTCTAAATGGACGAGTAAGCGGCCTTGGGGCGTTTTATCGCCAAATCTGTGAGAAATCACTCCCGTTTTTAGAGCTCTCAGAGGTGCGAAAGACTTCCAATGGACGGACGAGTGTTCCCAATCGTTCAAACGGTTGAAAGAATACCTTGGCTCCCCACCACTCCTCAAGCCCCGTGGCGGGGAAGACCTTTATGTTTATCTTTCGGCGAGTGACAAGGCGTCGCCGCCGTATTGGTGAGGAGGAGGAAGGAACGCGAGAGGCCGGTTTATTACGTCGGCAAAGCTTTGTCGAGATGTGGAAACCCGTTACTTTAATGCGGAAAAGATAGCTTACGCTCTCGTCATTACGGCACGAAAGCTACGAGCATACTTCTCAGCTCATCCCATCGTCGTATATACAAATGCCCCACTGCGCAAAATCTTGCACCGTCTGAAAGCTCCGGTCGTCTTCTCAAGCGGAGTATCGAGGCGGCGAGTTTGATATAGAGTATAGGGACGAGGAAGACCACCTGCAAGCTCAATCATTGGCGAGACTTCTGGTTGAAACATCATTCACCCTCGGCGACGATCAAAGGAGGTCGCGGCCATCGAGCGAGGAAGGAGGTCATTGAAGCGACAAACGGAGTTAGTTACGCCGTAGGATGTTGGAAAATCTTTTCAGACGGGTCGGCCACCAAGAGTACGAGCGGAGCGGGGATCGTTCTTGTCGAGCCGAGAAAGTGGGGACGAGTTTTGAAGAGGTTACGAGGTTCAAGTTTCAAGCATCAAACAACCAGGCCGAGTACGAGGCACTCATAGCAGCCATTGAGTATGCAAAGTGTTTTGGAGCCACAAAAATTGCAGCTTATTGTGATTCCCAATTGATCGTGAACCAAGTGAGAGGAGATTATCAGGTCGTCGATTCCACCCTGCAGAAGTATCACCTATTGGTCGGAGAATTGATACAAGGTTTAGAATTTTGGGCCATTCAGAGAATCGCTCGAGAAAACAACGAGCACGCCGACCTACTTTCAAAGCTAGCTACAGACCAACTCCCTGAGGACGAGCACGGCCATCACTTGGCCTATTTGGACCAGCCAGCTTATGAACGGGTGAAGATCCTTTGCGTAGGAGATGGCCCAAAATGTTGGATCGACGAACTAAAGGCGTTCATTGAACGGGAGGAGTTGCCAACGGACGAGGTCTTGGCAAGACAAGTAAAGAGGAAGTCGGCCCAGTTACGGTCGTCGAAGGAGAGCTCTACGAGACGATCCATTACCCGGCCATTGTTAAAGTGCGTTCATCCAGACAAAGGTCGTTCGATTCTTTGTTCGAAGTGCATCAAGGAGAATGTGGAGGCCACCACAGGGCCCGTACAGCTGGCTGATAAAATCATAACCATGGGATACTACCGCCCCGCCTTCGTGAAGACGCTAAACAATTTGTGAAAAAGTGTGACACACACTTGACGTTTCGCCGATCTTCCCAGCGCCTACGGCCCGAGCAAACCCACTGTCTTGGCCGCTGGCCGTTTGATATGTGGGGTGTTGATTTGATCGGGCCTTTCCGCCGGCCCGAGGAGTCAAATATGTGATCGTAGCGGTTGATTACTTTTGAAGTGGGTAGAGGCCGAGGCCTTGAACAAGATTACGGAAAACAACGCCACTAGCTTCATTCATGACTCGATATGGTGTCGCTTCGGAATCCCAAGGGTGATCGTCTCGAGACAACGGCCTACGGTTTTCAAGAAAATTTGAGCGAGGAATTGAACGAGGATGGGCGTCGAAACACTCCAAGTCGTCAGTCGCCTACCCCCGAGGCAACGGGCAAGCGCGACCAATAAACTCGTCTTATCTGCCTTGTGCAAAAATCTGGAGGGAAGAGATACGAGATGGTTGGACGGACTACCCTCAGCTCTCTGGGCTGTCCGCACAACCACCCGGGGGCCTACGGGGGAAACTCCATTTGCCTTGGCTTATGGCTCAGAAGCCATGGCTCCCGCCGAACTCCAGCTGCCGACGGACCGAGTTGCTTTGTACGAGGTAGAAAAGAACATCCACAACCGACAAGTCGACCTGGACCTCGTAGACGAGCGGAGATTGGATGCCCAGTTGAGGATGGAGAACTATAAGAAGAAAACCAAGGCTTACCACGACAAGAAGGTGAAGAGAAGGTTCTTTAAGGTCGGTGACCATGTACTAAGAAAGATTGAAGCAACGGGACTCAAAGCCCGTCAAAACAAACTCTCCCCCAATTGGGAAGGACCATACATTGTCACAAGTGTGGTCAGAGAGGGAACCTATCGCCTTGCAAAGCCGAACGGTGAAAATCTCAAACATCCATGGCACGCCAACCACCTAATGAAATACTACTTTTGAGGTCGTCGACGACATCTAGCTCCCTTAAGGCGCCTACCTTGTGTTATGTAATTTTGTGAAACTTTGAAGTTGTTGACTGTAAGGGATACCTATAAATCCCGGTAGCTCGTTGTTTACTATAAAGTTATTTATGAAAGATCGTCGCTTTGTTGATTTTCTACTACACAAACTCTAGCACTTTAACCAAGTATAAAGGTTAGACGAAGCCAGACTTCGTCGAATACATCTACTTTAACCAAGTATAAAGGTTAGACGTAGCCAGACTTCGTCGATCGCTATAACGGTATAGATGACTCGTCTATAGAATTTTGTCTACGAACAAAATCTATTAACTTTCATACTATTCCTACGAGCCATTGAGAAGTTGAGAAAACACAAGTACGAACAAGGTCGACCATATTAGGACGACCCACATTACAGTCGTCACTAACGACGACCAATCATACTTGTCCTCAAACTTACTCGTCCAATAGGTTATCACATGCTATCTATGTTAACAAAGATTAACAAACAGAAAACAAAGGCATTAAATAACTTAAACATAAAACAAACATTGTACGACCCCCTCTAAACAACGAGGAAACAGGTCAAGCTACATTACGAAAATTAAAAATTGTTTTGGGACAATGTTTGGAACCACCACCGGATAAAATGAAGCATTGTTTAAAAACATTACAAAACATCTCAAGAAAAAATCAATCACTGGGGATCTGCACCGCCGGCGTTTGATGAAGCCGCATCAGGATCTGGACCGTCTTCAATGAAATACTTATAATATGCGTCAAAGTTGCCCGGGACGACAGGAGGAATAGGCCACTCGTCTTTTCCAGCTTTGGCGTCGTCCTCCCTTATGATGAGAAAATCATTGGCAGTATAGGGAACAAGGGGATGGACGGAGCGCGCTTCATCGTCGTGAGCCTCTTCAGTGCAGAGGTCGGCTAACTTCCGGACGGAGAGAAGATCTTTTATTGCAGGGTCCAGAAGAAGCCGCCTAGCCATATGTTTAGCCCCGTCTTTGAAGAACCCACTGGCATGAGTAGTGACCATTTGAAGGCACTCAGAGCTTTTCTTGAAGTCGTCGATGGCGTCACGACGGGCCTGGGCCAACTCAGCATCACGGTTTGCTTTCATCGTTTCAATGTGGGCCGTCGCCTTCTGAAGCCGGTTTTCACAGACGCGAAGACCGTCGGAGAGCACCTTAGAGTCGGCCTCAGCTTTGGTCTTCCCTTCCTTCAAGGCATCCATCTCCTTGAGAAGGTTATCTTTTTCATTGACCAAAAGCTCATGGGCAAGAGTGAGCTCCCCAACATTGGTCTCTGCCTCCTTCAATTTTTGTTCGGCTGTCCCCTTATCGCCGACGGCCTTCAGTAGTTGTTCATTGCCTCGAGTCTCGGCGTCCAGGCACTCCCTATAACCCGCCGTCATGGCGTCCATCATCGACGATAGCTGCAATGGGTAAAGTTATTAGCAAAAGTATAAAGAGACGAAGAAAAATTACACCTTTAATATGAAGTACCTCAGTTTGGATTAGCCCTAGACGGGCATGAAAGGTTTCGGGCATAAGGTTGGCTTCCTTCATCCTACGGGTCAGCTCAACATCCCGTCCACGCCTTGTCAGAGCCGTCCCCAGCAAGAGCGCACTACCGTTCCTCTGCAGATATGGGATCCCAGTTATATGAGAGGCCTTGGCAATGGAGGCCGCCATCTCTTTGGCTTTGACTTTAGATAAGACCGCCGTAGAAGAGCTCGGAGCATCAGCCTTTGGAGTGGATGGGTCCGACGCGCTGGGAGGGTCGGCGAAATGACTTTTCCTCTTTTTTGAGGACCGAGCGTCAGTCTCACGGAGCTCGGGGTTGGAGTCAGTGCTCTCAACTTCAATACGCTCGGCCTCATCAGCACCGGCCATCTGAGCCCCAACAGTCTCCGCGCTGGGAGGATCAATCTCCATGCCAATTGCCCTCTCGGGAGCATCAACAGCGGCCTGACGGCCTCCAGTGTTCAATCCTTCAACGCCGGGCTCCCTTTCAATCACGGGGATAGCACGGAAAGGGTCGTTGGGAAAGGCTGCTCGTTCCTCGTCGTCTGCTTCTCTTGACGATCGAGAATGGCACGTGTGGCAGCCCTCTCCTTCTTCTTGGTCCCCCGGTCACTAGCTCTGATGGCTCCGTCCATGATCTTTGCTTCGATTCTGTCTACGTCCCCTTGGGTAAGTACTGCAAAACAACCAAGGAAAAATAGATTAAGTCTTTACTAACGACGAGACAAACAAAGAGCAAAATTAAAAGATAGCGGGAGCCCAACCCCCATTCATCTCAAGATTTTCACGGCTCTCCTCAATACGACCAGGTTCGCGCCGTCGCACAATTCAAACAATTATCTTTAAAAACAAACTCTTGGTGGACGACCCGGTCGGGATAGCGGGCATCCAAATCAATGCACCAAAGGATCGGGCCCGATAGACGGCCTTTGGACATCATACCCGGCTCGGATATATCTCCATTGAGAGGCTTCAATGTCTTTGTATGAGACCCATCCACGGTCTAACAAGTTGTCAATTTTTCCCTTCAGCTCGTCGGCCCACGGAGCTTGGAAGATATGCCTATCGGCCCGGGTGGTTGCCCTGCAGGAATGGAAGCGCCACCCTACTGCTCTCCACCAATATCAAGTGGTTCTCCCATCCATACACCTTGCTCGGAATATCCAGGAAGAAATTCCGTGCGTTCCTGACCGAAGACACACTAACCGTCGTCTTCCCTTTGGCGGTATTCCGGACCGTCCTATAGTATCGACGGAACACTTTGTTGCACGGCTCGTAGCCAAGAAATCTGCAGACGATGGCAAACCCGGATAAAATTCGACGGTGTTGGCGGCGGCCTCCATGGGCACGCAAGCGGAATCCTCCGGGGAACTCGTTGATGAAGGGGTCTAGAGGCGATCTTAGGCCGAGCTCAAGCTGTTTGTAAAAGAAGCCGACCTTTTCCTTGCTTGGTCACTATGGAGTGGCGTCGGGGTTCATACTGCGCAGGCGAGATGCTCCAACTTGTAGGTCGAAGCTGAACCCTAAATGAGCCTCGTAGGGCGTCGATCATTTGCCTTCCGACGTCCTTCTTTTTGAGTTCAATTTTGGGCACGGCCCATCTTCCCCTTGCTCCGCCTCCAAACTTCACCGTCGTCGGATCCAACTTGTACAAATGTGTGGTAAGTCTTGACCGTCTGTTCACCCCTAGCACTTGTGCTCGGCTCGTTAACCACGGGGCCGACATTCGGGACGCCCGTCGTGATCCATCTCTACAAAACAAGGGGTAAAAGTGGGGAATCAGTCCTAACATTCGTAGGCGACGACCTACCTAGTGACGACCTAGATTCCCCTACAACCAAGGCCCTAATTGAATCACGACGGGACAAGGAATAGTGGGTTCTGATGTGGGTGGGCAAGTCGTTCATTGACCTGAAAGGAGTTACCATTGGGTCACCGTCCTCAAAATCCCTAGGATTTCTCCCTGCAGGAACCCCAAAGGCTCATCCTCAAAGTTAAACTTCCCCGAGGTGAAGAACACTCGAACAAGGGAATTTCCCTCCAAATCCCCTTAGCACACTTATAAACCCTACGATTCAACCCAAAACCAAACTTGACGCCTCTCTCGAGCGATGGTCCTTGGTCCCATTTGATTAACCTCTACAAACCCAATGAAAAAACCCGAGAAAATGAAGAACGAGATGAAGAAATTACATTTACGGGCTTGAGGATGGTTTTTCCGATGAGTTCGCCGGTGGAAGGTCGAAGAAACTCCTAATCCAAGCTGCCGGATTATTTAACGGTGGTGAAGCCAGGACACTGCAATATCGCCGGAAAATGTGCACACGGTGGTCGGAAATCGCCTCTCTTGAGCTGCTCTCAACTGATCAAAGTTTGGAAAGTTTGAAATGAGGGAAAAAGAAGGCTTTTATATTGGGGGAATATGAACGGTTCATTCCTGGGGAAACCAAACGGCGCAATGAGTAGGGGCATTAAATACCCTCTGCAACTTCCGAGGCGCCTGTCCCATCAGAGGACACGTGGCAATTGAAGAAGCAATCTCAGCCGCCCACGTCACCCATGCTGACGTCACCATAATTCAAAATTCAAATTGACGGTCGTACGGATTACTCTGGAGGGAAAATAACAACTCCTAGCTCGTCGAGACGACCATGAGTTGGGGGCCACTGAACGGAATAATCTGTGACGGGCCGAGCCCAACGCTTACTACGAGCCCGGGGGCCCAATAGGCCCACCAAGAGACCAACTACAAAGCATCAGATCAAGGCCTTGGGCCATGGCCCGTCTAATACTGGTTGGCCGTCGTCGCCCGGCGACGGCCGGGCCACCAAACGACGAGCCATAAGATCATTAATGGAGAGGCGAACTCCCAGCCCGTCGTCATACCAATTGGTGACCGTCCTTCAACTGGACGAATCTTCCTTCGACCCCAACGGGCACTCATCCGAGAGTAAGCGTCGTCGTTAAACGACTCGTCGTCATTGAACGACTTGCCGTCATTGAACGGCCAACTCTCTCACTCGGCGAATCATAACTCAAGGAGACGACCCAACTGGGCGTATAGTTCCAGGTCGTCTCCTCTATTAAGCTTCCTCAACAAGCTTAGTTAATTAGCTAATTTGGGATAATGACGGACTGCCGCGGTGCCTCGTTATATGTGCAATCATGCATTCAGTAATAACTACAAAAGGTACAGAGGTTGACTTTCCCTTATAAGGCAAACTACTTATCAGATGTCAGGTGTTGCAGTGTCCTTACATAGACGGACCAATGCCGGCGTGACACGTGTACACCTAGGAGATGGAGGCCGATCCTACTACCGGTATCAATCCAATCCAACGGTTACGGTAAAACCCTAATACCACCTTTCCTACTATAAATAAGAGAGTAATAACGTGGAACAAGGTAATGCTTTTCTGCATATTTCTATACTCACACACTCTGCAATATTTTACACCATATTTCCAGACCATAATCTTACTCTCACGCCGGAGGGGCTTGCCGGAAGACCCCCGGCGCAGTTTCACCTTTCATTTCTTGTGCTGTGCAGATCCGGAGCTAGCTCAAGTATTTGCTGGACACAAGAACTGAGCTTGGCACGCTTTCCTGCGCGATCATTGTATATAATCTTGAAAGAATTGGTCCATATAATTGAATTTATTTGCATTTTATTATAAGGATGTTCTAGTCCAAGCCCATTTATTTGCATTTTATTATAAGGATGTTCTAGTCCAAGCCCACTAGACGTGGCCATTTTATAAATCAGACCGGTTAATCGGGCGGTTTTCAACCGGTCAAAACCGGTCAACGCCGGTTAACTGGAATTGGCTAACCGAAACCGGTAAATGGAAGGTTCGGTTAAGGTTTGTATTTTTGAAAAATCGGTCAACGGCCGGTTAACCGCCGGTTTATGAGTTGCTCGGCCGAGTCATATGAGTTGCTCGACCGAGGGGTCATTTCCAGTGTGTAAATTTCCAATAACGGTCATGCTCGGCCGAGTCATATGAGTTGCTCGGCCGAGCAGAACGCCAGAACCCATTCCAACGGCTACTTTTTCAAATTAGTCGTTATGTTCGTCAGAATTTTAACTAGGGGCTGACAAAAATTAAAAAAAAAGGTTTTTTTTTTGCCTAATTTACTAACTATAAATATCACCTCCCTCCTTCCATTTTATTTTCACATTATTTCTCTCTACTCTTTCTCTTCTATTCTCAAATATTCACATATACTCTCACTCTCATCCAATTTTCAGTTAAATATTGTCCCATTTTCAGTTAGTTTTCTAACAAAATTAGTGTTTTTCTTCATTTTCATCCATTTTTAAGCTCCATTTCGTTTCCAAAGTTCATTTTATCTTACACAAATGGCTGAAAATCAAAGAAGAAGCAATTTAGGCAAGTGACATGTTGGTTCTTCCTCCCCCAACGATGATTTTGATCATCAAAATACAAATATTCAACAAAATGAGGAAGAACAAGTTGAAATTGAAAGTGGTAGTGCTAGGAGGGGTAGGGGCAGCCGAGCTACTAGGGGAGGTGGCCGGGGACAACGACAACCTCCTACAGAAAGAGCGCCGCAATCCGATACATTCGCCATCCATTTCACCAAAAGAAAAATTAATGCCGACGATGATTATAATCTTCGAGCATTTTGCAACTATTGTACCGCGTCTTACTCATTCAAAAGAGGCGGAGGGCATGGGACGCTCAACGGGCATACGATGTCAAAACATCCCGAGAAACTTGGCATTTTCGCTACGCAAACTCAAATATTACAATTTCAACAACGTAGTTCGGGTTCGGGTGCACAAGGTTCGTCTTCCCCTTCTTTCGTCCTTTTTAAATTTGATAAGTGGGTTTATAGGGATGAACTAGCCAAATTTATTGGCGTTAAAGGCCTACCTTTTAATTTTGCGAATTGTGATTTTTATGAAAATTTTGCTCGCCTTTCTTTAAATCCCGCCGCCACGAGAGTACCACGTACAAATCTCGTACGTGATATTACTAGAGTGGTTCAAAAATATAAAAAAGATTTAATTGGTGTTTTATCAAAATTAGAAAATAAAGTTTCAATTTGTGCCGATGGTTGGAGTGATCATTGGCAAAGAAATACTTATTTGGGCGTTACTTGTCATTGAATAGATAATTCATGGAAAATTCAAATAAGATTAATTGCTTACAAAGATTTTGAGCCACCGCTATGAGGACCCCGACCCGGAACCTACACGTGTCCCGAGCTGGAGCGTCCCCAAACCCAAAATTTCCTAAACTTTTAAAACTTTGATTTAACTTTCAAACATAAACACAATTAACATAACCATTTCAAAATAACTCTAATCCTCTCCACATTGGAGAAAGAGTTGACCAACTTTGAAAGTAATAAATTGTTTTAGTTACAAAAGATATCGGTTATAATGTAGAAATTTAAGTTTATAAATACAAACTCCATAAAGGAATTATATCAAAATACACTTTCTACGCCAACATATACATACCCGACAATCCCCAAAATATCACTTCCAAACTCCTCTCCGCCCTTACTTGGCCGGTCCACCTGTCTCGGGATCTAAAAACATTAAAGAGAGAGGGGTGAGAATAAATCTCAGCAAGCTATTATGAATGCAGCAATATGCCAAATAAGATGCAACACATAAAAAATTGCATATAACACATTGGAAAAGCTGTAAACACTTTACATTACCTCGATTTACCTTTTCTCGTCTGAACAATAGTCGTACAACATTGGGAAATAAAACCCCAATCTTAGGTGAGCTGCTTAAGCAATACTCACATCTTATAAGACCCATGTCTCAGGGAACCATATAAGATAGTAGCAACTCTGTAAGGCTTTTGGCTCAACACAGATGCTATAACCCCAACCTGTGGCCACATGAGGGGACAGTCACAGATATAACATAATCCGATCACATTAGGTCACACTTCCATAATTGATCGTATTATGTTATACCCCCAACATCAGCTGATTAACACAATAATAGTTACTTGAAATAAAATCCACAAAGGGGATAAGCAATATAGCCACATGGTAAAATATACTCATGTTCAACCAATACCATAGTGCAACATTTATTCAACACATTATGCATAGTATAATCAATGAATAGGAACTCAAGTAAGGCAATAAGGTATCATCAACCCACTCTACATAGTCATTATACAACAATACATGGCCTCGATAAAGTTCTAAGTTACATCTACCAAGTTAGAGTCACATTTGTCAAGTTGCCAAACTAGGTTGCCAAGCGTTTTTCAAGCAATATTTAAAGTACTTCCCCAATTCCATTTTGATCAATTAAGACGTCATTGTGTAGCCAAAGTATTCTACTTTAATCTAGGTTAAAGAGATTTCATTTTGGTTCTAGTTTGAATAGGTTTAAACAGCTCTAAAATTGGTTCAAAGTTACCAGGCCAGGGCACGACTCGTGCCCCAGGGCACGACTCGTGCCCATTTGACCTTCCCCAGAGTCATGCGTCCCCAAAAAGGCACGACTTCAGCTTACCAATGGTCACGACTCGTCCCTTCCTCAGACACGACTCGTAATACAGGGCACGACTCGTGACCTGAGCCCAGAATTCAGAACAGCAGCAGATTTCCTACAACACCTATACCAATTGTCCCAACCCAAGTTTTCCCCTGTTTTGTGCACCTAGAAAGGCTTGCCAAACTTCATAGATCTCATACTAAATCCTTTAAACCCAAAATAATATAAACCTCTATCATTTACCACTTGATTTCCAACCCATTTCACTACCACATTTCAAGTTAACCCTTTTTAATCTAACTCACCCATTTTCTTACACTCTTTAACACTTTCATGAACAACAACATTTTTCTATGACATTAACCAATTCCTCAACTCCAAGAAGGTTTCCAAAGCATCAACAATCATTATAATAACAATAACAACATCAATAGTTCATGAACATTTAATGAAGGGAAAGTCATAATAACTCACCTTAGCAAATATGGGATGGAATAAGGATTTTCTTGGCTTGATGCGTTCCTCTCAACTCCACGAACACGAAAGTACGATCGGATTGAAAAATGGAGAAGGATTGAATGCTCTAAGAACTTGGAAGGGGAGGTTTTAGGAAGAAGCTTCCATGGGGATTTTCCTTGATTGAGAAGGAGAATGAGAAGGATGGAGGAAGTATGGGAGGCTTTGACTAAAGAGAAAGAGGTGGTGAGGGAAGTAAGGGGAGAAGCATGGCCCCCCCATGCTAATTAATTAAAACCTTTCCAAGATGTACAACTAGGCCCTCCAAGACTTAGGGTAATACAATCAATTCTCTCAACTCCTCTACTTCACCCAAAGGCACCTCACCACACATAATATTTTATTTGTTTATTTTATTATCACTCCACCCTATTACTTTATTTTATTTTCAATTATTATACTTCAACAAAATACTTTATCTTATTTTCATTTTTAGCCCAAAGCTTTAGAATTATCTCCTAACTTTCTCAACTTAACATAAAAATTAAAGACATGGAATAAGCACATAAAGTTAACATAAATATTAAAATGCATATAATAGGATACTAAAATAGTGCCTAGGTTTAGGGTCGTTACACTCACTCCCCCTGAAAGAAAATTCGCCCCGAATTAAAAAAAAAAAAAAAAAACTTACTTGGATGGTCAAACAACCAAGGGTATTTCGTTCTCATTTCCGACTCTAGCTCCCACATTGCTTCCTCAATGGTATGATTCTTCCATAGGATCTTCACTACCGGAATACTCTTAGTCCTCAACTCCTTAACTTGAAACTCCAAGACTCTCAACGGTTCTTCCACATACGACATATCCGCTTGAATCTCATCGGGAGGAGAAATCAATATATGGGAGGGGTCATGACAATACTTTCTTAACATAGAAACATGAAACACATCATGAAGCAAAGAAAAGGAAGGAGGTAACGCCAACCAATAAGCCAAATCCCCAATCTTTTCTAGAATCTCAAACGGATCTACGAACCTCGGAGCCAATTTACCCTTATTACCAATCCTTTTGATTCCCGTCCTCGGAGAGACCTTCAAGAACACGAAGTCACCAACCTGAAAAGATAAATCCCGTCTTCTATTGTCGGCGTAGCTTTTCTGTCTACTCTGAGCTGTCTTCAATCTATCACGAATCACCTTGATTTTCTCCGTCGGATCTCTAACCAAATCCGGGCCCCAAAGTCTTGCTTCACCAACCTCGTCCCAACATATCGGAGATCTACACTTCCTACCATACAATGCTTCATACGGAGCCATCTCAATGCTAGACTGATAACTGTTGTTATAAGCAAACTTAACTAACGGTAGATGATCCTCCCAAGACAATTGGAAATCCATCACACAAGCCCGTAACATATCCTCAAGTATCTGAATGGTTCTCTCGGACTGACCGTCGATTTGAGGATGAAACGCCGTACTAAAACATAGCTTAGAACCCAAGGCTTCATGCAATGCTCTCCAAAATCTAGAAGTGAACCTCGGATCTCGGTCGGAAACAATACTAACCGGAACCCCGTGAAGTCTAACAATCTCCTTCATATATAACTGAGCTAACTTCTCCATCGAGAACTTGGTTGACACCGGAAGAAAATGAGCCGACTTTGTTAATCTATCCACAATAACCCAAATAGCATCCATCTTCTTCGCGGTAAGAGGCAAACCCGAAACGAAATCCATCGAAATCCCTTCCCATTTCCACTCCAGAATATCTAACAGTTGAAGTAGTCCCGCCGGTCTCTGATGCTCGGCCTTGATTTGTTGACAAGTTAAACACTTAAACACATAATCCGCAATTTCCCTTTTCATCCCATTCCACCAATATCCACGTTTCAAATCTTGATACATTTTTGTACTACCCGGATGAATCGCAAACTTGGACTTATGACCATCCTCTAGAACACGCCTCTTGATTTCCGGTGATGAAGGAACACAAATTCTCCCTTGGAAGGTTAAAATCCCATCTCTATTCAACGCAAATTCCCCGGCTTTTCCCTCTTACACTTGATCTAAAATTTTCTTCAACTCCGGATCACTTTGTTGAGCTTTCTTCAAATCTCCATACAATGTAGGAACGGCTCGTACATTCGCAATTATTACTTCACTCCCCAACTCTTGGGTACTCAAAGCGGTCACATAAGCCTTTCGGCTAATCGCATCCGCCACAACATTGGCCTTCCCCGGATGATATGAAATTACACAATCAAAATCCTTCAAGAACTCTAACCATCTTCTTTGTCGGTTATTCAACTCCTTTTGGGTAAACAAATACTTCAAACTCTTATGGTCGGTGAAAATCTCAAATCTCGCCCCATAAAGATAATGTTTCCGCTTATGCAACGCAAACACAATTGCAGCTAATTCCATGTCATGAGTAGGGTAATTCTGTTCAGCCGGTGATAACTTCCTAGAAGCATACGCAATCACTTTCCCATTTTGCATTAGTACACATCCCAATCCCGCCTTCGAGGCATCACTATAGATAACAAAATTCTCACAACCATCCGGAAGGGTAAGAATAGGAGTCGTTGTCAACCTATTCTTCAACTCATTGAAACTTGCTTCACACTTGGAATCCCATACAAAGGATACATCTTTCCGAGTCAACCTTGTCAACGGAGTAGCAATCCGAGAAAAACCCTCAATAAACCTTCGGTAATACCCCGCCAAACCAAGAAAGCTACGAACCTCGGTCACAGTCGAAGGTTGCTTCCAATTGACCACGGCTTCAATTTTTGAAGGATCCACGGAAATTCCCGAACTCGACACTACATGCCCCAAGAAAGAAATCTGCTCAAGCCAAAACTCGCACTTGCTGAACTTGGCGTACAACTGCTTCTCACGAAAAACTGATAAGACAGTCCTCAAATGACTTTCATGCTCCTCCCGGGACTTAGAATAAACAAGAATATCGTCTATGAACACCACTACAAAGCTGTCAAGATACGGCTTGAAAATACGGTTCATCATATCCATGAATACGGCTGGAGCATTAGTCAATCCGAAAGGCATCACCACAAACTCATAATGACCATATCTCGTTCGGAAAGCTGTCTTGGCAATATCATCCGGTCTAATCTTCAACTGATGGTATCCGCTTCTCAAATCAAGTTTAGAGTAGATAACGGAACCTTGAAGTTGGTCAAACAAATCATCTATGTGCGGAAGAGGGTATTTATTCTTTATAGTTGCTTGGTTCAACAAACGATAATCAATACATAATCGCAAGGTACCATCCTTCTTCCTAACAAATAAAACCGGTGCTCCCCACGGAGACACACTTGGGCGAATAGAACCCCGGTCTAGCAATTCTTGCAATTGAACCTTCAACTCTTTTAACTCGGTCGGAGCCATTCTATAGGGTGCTTTAGAAATAGGTGCGGTACCGGGCACTAGGTCAATACAAAACTCTACCTCATGATCCGGAGGCATAGAGTACTCACTTGAAAACACATCACTAAATTCATTAAAAACCGGGACATGAGCTAACTCAGGGGACTTCTTATTGGAATCTACCACATAAGCCAAGTACCCCGCACACCCCTTAGATAGCATTTTTCTAGCCTTTAAAGCAGAAATAACATGTAAACCGAACATAGATTTGTCCGCATCAAATATAAAAGTAGGCACATCAGGCATAGCAAATGAGACTCGCTTTCTACGACAGTCTACCAAAGCATGACACTGACTCAACCAATCCATCCCAAGGATCACATCAAAGTCACGGATTGGTAACTCTACCAAATCCACCGGCAACACATGCCCACATATAGTCACATCACAACCATGATAGATCAAAGAAGATGCGAGGCACTCTCCCATATGAGTAGAAACCTCCAACACATAAGGCATAGATTCAGGAAATTTATGTAATGAGAATGCAAAATGAGATACAACAAATGAATGGGAAGACCCGGGATCTATAAGAATACGAGCCTTAACTCCTGAGACAGGGACTATACCTCTAATGACAGCATTGGGATCGACCTCTCCTCTACCCAAGGCGAACACTCGACCTTGCATTCTATCCTTGGGTTTCCCTTCGATGTCTCTTTTCACACCACCACCTTGTCCCCCTTGTCCACTACCCGAAGCTTGCTTCTTTTGCCACCTAGGACAGTTCTTCCGAAAATGGCCTATTGCCCCACATTCTAAACATTTGCCTTGCTTGCTCCAACACTTATCCTCTGAATGTCCTGGCTTCTTACAATATCCACACAATGCCCCAAACTGACCTGGAGTCGAACGGTTTGTCGGAGCCGCCACATTTCCTCCTCTACCTGCTCCCGAAGCTGATGTCCTTGGCTGCCCTCTATTCTGCCCAGAACTTTGACCTTGGAATCTATTTCTACTTCCACCTTCAGATTTACCACGATGCTCCTCTATATCATTCTCAATCCGGTACGCCATATTCACGGCCGCTTGGAAGTTGGCGAAGTCATGCGTCAATAGCTGCTTCCGAAACTCCACCCTTAAACCTTTCACAAACCGGTAGATCCGCCTCTCTTCCTCCGGTACCAAATGGGGACAATATTGGGCTAACTCCGTAAACTTGGCTGAATATTGTGCTATGGTCATTTTCCCTTGCTCCAATTTCAGAAACTCAACCTCCTTCTTATCTCTAGTAACCATCGGAATGAAATGATCTCGGAACTTGCGCGTGAAATTCTCCCAAGTCTGCGGTGTAAGATCACGATCCCAGCCATCCTTCACTACCTGCCACCAGTGCTCAGCGGGTCCTTCCAACTTGAAAACGGCGCACCTTACCTTTTCTGCATCCAAGCTCTCCATTGCCGCGAAAATCTTATTCATAGCTTCAAGCCATCTCTCCGCCTTCACCGGATCCGGATCCCCATTGAAACTAGGGGGAGACATCTTCACAAATTTCTCTAGGCCATGGTGCCCTTGTCTACCTTCTGGTTGCTGTTGTGCCCTTCCTTGATTCTGATTTGCCAAATTCTGAAGAAATACTCGGAATATGTCCATCATTTCTACATTCGGATTACCAACATTTCCCAAAGCCCGATCCTGATCGCCATCATTTCCCGCCATTAGAACAAACTCCTGCATTAAACACTCGACGTCAGTTATCGCACACTCTCACTCAGCTAGACTCTACCCGAGAACTCTAACCGAGCTCTGATACCAACTGTGAGGACCCCGACCCGGAACCTACACGTGTCCCGAGCTGGAGCATCCCCAAACTAACCCAAAATTTCCTAAACTTTTAAAACTTTGATTTAACTTTCAAACATAAACACAATTAACATAATCATTTCAAAATAACTCTACTCCTCTCCACATTGAAGAAAGAGTTGACCAACTTTGAAAGTAATAAACTGTTTTAGTTACAAAAGATATCGGTTATAATGTAGAAATTTAAGTTTATAAATACAAACTCCATAAAGGAATTATATCAAAATACACTTTCTACGCCAACCTATACATACCCCGACAATTCCCAAAATATCACTTCCAAACTCCTCTCCGCCCTTACTTGGCCGGTCCGCCTGTCTCGGGATCTAAAAACATTAAAGGGAGAGGGGTGAGAATAAATCTCAGCAAGCTATTATGAATGCAGCAATATGCCAAATAAGATGCAACACATAACAAGTTGCATATAACACATTGGAAAAGTTGTAAACACTTTACATTACCTCGATTTACCTTTTCTCGTCTGAACAATAGTCGTACAACATTGGGAAATAAAACCCCAATCTTAGGTGAGCTGCTTAAGCAATACTCACATCTTATAAGACCCATGTCTCAGGGAACCATATAAGATAGTAGCAACTCTGTAAGGCTTTTGGCTCAACACAGATGCTATAACCCCAACCTGTGGCCACAGGAGGGGACGGTCACAGATATAACATAATCCGATCACATTAGGTCACACTTTCATAATTGATCGTATTATGTTATACCCCCAACATCAGCTGATTAACACAATATCAAGCACATAATAATTACTTGAAATAAAATCCACAAAGGGGATAAGCAATATAGCCACATGGTAAAATATACTCATGTTCAACCAATACCATAGTGCAACATTTATTTAACACACTATGCATAGTATAATCAATGAATAGGAACTCAAGTAAGGCAATAAGGTATCATCAACCCACTCTACATAGTCATTATACAACAATACATGGCCTCTATAAAGTTCCAAGTTACATCTACCTAGTTGGAGTCACATTTGTCAAATTGCCAAACTAGGTTGCCAAGCGTTTTTCAAGCAATATTTAAAGTACTTCCCCAATTCCATTTTGATCAATTAAGATGTCATTGTGTAGCCAAAGTATTCTACTTTAATCTAGGTTAAAGAGATTTCATTTTGATTCTAGTTTAAATAGGTTTAAACAGCTCTAAAGTTGGTTCAAAGTTACCAGGCCAGGGCACGACTCGTGCCCATTTGACCTTCCCCAGAATCATGCGTCCCCAACAAGGCACGACTTCAGCTTACCAATGGTCACAACTCATCCCTTCCTCAGGCACGACTCGTGCCACAGGGCACGACTCGTGATCTGAGCCCAGAATTCAGAACAACAGCAGATTTCCTACAACACCTATACCAATTGTCCCAACCCAAGTTTTCCCCTGTTTTGTGTACCTAGAAAGGCTTGCCAAACTTCATAGATCTCATACTAAATCCTTTAAACCCAAAATAATATAAACCTCTATCATTTACCACTTGATTTCCAATCCATTTCACTACCACATTTCAAGTTAACCCTTTTTAATCTAACTCACCCATTTTCTTACACTCTTTAACACTTTCATGAATAACAACATTTTTCTATGACATTAACCAATTTCTCAACTCCAAGAAGGTTTCCAAAGCACCAACAATCATTATAATAACAATAACAACATCAATAGTTCATGAACATTTAATGAAGGAAAAGTCATAATAACTCACCTTAGCAAATATGGGATGGAATGAGGATTTTCTTGGCTTGATGCGCTCCTCTCAATTCCACGAATACGAAAGTACGATCGGATTGAAAAATGGAGAAGGATTGAATGCTCTAAAAACTTGGAAGGGAAGATTTTAGGAAAAAGCTTCCATGGGGATTTTCCTTGATTGAGAAGGGGAATGAGAATGGAGGAAGTATGGGAGGCTTTGACTAAAGAGAAAGAGGTGGTGAGGGTAGTAAGGGGAGAAGCATGGCCCCCCCATGCTAATTAATTAAAACCTTTTCAAGATGTACAACTAGGCCCTCCAAGACTTAAGGTAATACAATCAATTCTCTCAACTCCTCTACTTCACCCAAAGGCACCTCACCACACATAATATTTTATTTGTTTATTTTATTATCACTCCACCCTATTACTTTATTTTATTTTCAATTATTATACTTCAACAAAATACTTTATCTTATTTTCATTTTTAGCCCAAAGCTTTAGAATTATCTCCTAACTTTCTCAACTTAACATAAAAATTAAAGACATAGAATAAGCACATAAAGTTAACATAAATATTAAAATGCATATAATAGGATACTAAAATAGTGCCTAGGTTTAGGGTTGTTACAACCGCATTCCGCGGAAAATATTTGTGCGAAATTGCTTGAGATTTTTCTTGAGTATGGTATTTTAAATAAAATATTTGCAATTTCATTTGACAACGCAAGTGCTAATACGACTAGTTTACCCGATTTAATTACCGTTTATCAATCCTCACTTGGGGGGTAAGTTTTTTCATATTAGATGTTTATGTCATATAATTAATTTATGTGTTAGTGTTAGAATTGGGTCCTCATCCCCTTAAAAGGCCTTGTTAAGGGGTGAGGTTTAGCCAATTTATATATTTGATCAATTTTATTCTCCAAGTTGATGTGGGATACATGGGACTTCAACACGCCCCCTCACGTGTAGGCCGGTAACTTGGCACTACACGTGGACTTCAAACCCAACACGGGCACCCAACACGGGTTAACTTAAGCCCAACATCAACTTGGGCCAGCTCTGATACCATGTTAGAATTGGGTCCTCATCCCCTTAAAAGGCCTTGTTAAGGGGTGAGGTTTAGCCAATCTATATATTTGATCAATTTTATTCTCCAAGTTGATGTGGGATACATGGGACTTCAACAGTTAGAGATGGTTTAGATGTATTAGAAACTTATGTTAAGCCAATTAGATGAGCTCTTCAATTTATTTCTAAAAAAAAAATTAATACAAAAAAATGGATAAAGTTTTTAAGAAGTAAAAGTGTGTCGGACAAATATTTTACTTATGATGTTCCAACTAATGGAATTCCACCTACAAAATGTTAACCGATAGTTTTGTTTATAAAGATCTCCTAATGCAATTTTTTTATGTCAATTGGCTATCATGAACCTCTATTTGCTTATCATTGAAATGCATGCATTAATTTATGTGAATTGTTAAAAAAAATTAATACCACAACTTTGGCTTTTTCGGGAGTTTATTATCCAACTTCCGTTTTGGTGCTAGAGCATTGTGTTGCAATTGTTACTATTTTTGACAATTTAAAAGAATGCCATATTTTAAAAGAATGCATTTTCACATGAGAGAAAAATGGCTTAAATATTTTGACAAAATTCCGTCTCTCTTCTTGGTTGCAAAATTATTAGATCCCCTAGTTAAATTAGATAATTTAGAGTGCATTGTAGATTATTATTATATGAAGTTATATCTCGATGGTGACGGAGGTAATCAACCTTCGTCAATTATTGTTCAAGACACAAAAAATGATTTAATTAACCTTTTTAATGAGTATAATGCTTTATATGGAAACACTTCTCAAAGCCAACAACATGAAGATGATTCCTCTACTTCTCAACCAAGTTTTACTAGTGGGGATCCATATAGTTTTTTTGCAAATTTGTATAGTAAAAAATATGGTCCTTCTCGAGGTTCATCTTCATCATCATCAAACCTTCCCGTGGAGTTAGAAACTTATTTCACTATAAACTTTGAATTAAATCAAGACCCAAATTCAAATGAATTTGATGTTTTACAATGGTGGTCAAGAAGGAGAGACATTTATCCTATACTTTCCATAGTTGCTAAAGAAGTATTAGCCTCTCCCGCTTCAACGGTGGTGGTTGAATCGGCATTTAGCGTTGGTGGAAATGTTTTGGATGAAAGACGTTCCCAACTAACAAGTGAAAATTTGGAACATCAACTTTTACTTGGCGATTGGGTTAGAGCGGAAAAAAGGCAACAAGACTTGCCTTATGATGAGGATCTATTAGATCCAAGATATCAATACGATGTCGAGGACTCCACGAAAAGTAGTGATGAATTAATGATGTTTTAGATTAATTTTTATTTTAATTAGATTAGTTTAGACTTTAGATTAGCTTTATTTTTATTTAATTGTAATAGTTAGGTTGAGGTAAAGGCTCCTAAATGTCCCCCCTTTTTTATAAAAGGGTAAGGTTGGTTGTCCCCCTCTTTGTAATTTTATTTTAATTAATAAAATTTAAGGGTATCGTCCCTTTTTTTATTTACTTTTATTTATTTAAAAATTCTTAATTTTTTTTATAACTTTTTGTAAAAATTTCAGGACAAAACAACATCTCAAATACATTTCTTTATCCAAAAAAAAATTGAAAAAAAAAGAAGTTAATATACTATATACAAGTTAAAGAAAACTGTTAAAAAGATAATTGTTTTCTTATCTTTAAAAATTCTTAACTTTTTTTATATAACTTTTTCTAAAAAAATTTAGGATTAAACAACATCTCAATTAGTTATCTTTATCCAAAAAAAATTGAAAAAAAAAGTTAATATACTACATACAAAGTTAACGAAAACTGTTAAAAAATTAACTGTTACAAGGTTGAAAATGATATGTTCGGTCGAGCACTACTATAGACTCGACCGAGCATATGAGACCAGAAATTTGGCATTTTTTTGAAGGGTATGCTCGACCGAGCAGTATATGTGACTCGACCGAGCAACCCTCAACCCTAAAAGGGTATGCTCGACCGAGCAACACCAAAGACTCGACCGAACAGATCCAAACCGGATAAATCGGAGGTTAACCGGAAAACCGTTAAAACCGTATAACCGTCAAACCGTAACCGATTTATCCGGTTTGGCGGTTCGGTTCCGGTTGACGTTTTTTCAAGGTTCAAACCGCCGATTTTCAACTGTGAACCGGCGGTTAAACCGAACCGGCCATGTCTTAGCCCACAAAGGAATTGAGAAAAAACCTAAACGATAAACCTAACCCTAATATTATCTTCACCGCGCTTCCTCTCTTCTCTCTTAAAAACACATTGTCATTTTTACTCTCTCACACACACACCGAAAACCATAATCCAACAACATTAAACAGCAATAAAATTTTCTTTCTCCTCATTTCTTCATTTAATTTACCCTTCGATGATTTTTAAGAAAAAATTAATTGGAATGAATAGGCCTAGTATCCAAAATTAATGGTTTTCGACCGCCCATTAAAATATGAGCCCTTGTTTTCGGTAAATTCTCAACCTACATAATATTTTGTTCCATTTCATGTCAAAAGTTGCGCATTAATCTGATATTTTGTCCTTAGATCGATTCTTGATTGAAATTTTTTTTCTTGTATATTGCATCCATATGTATGAATCGTAAAAAAAAATCGAATTTGTATTTTTCTGATGAATTTTAATCTTTGTTGTAATTAACGTAAAAATATTATAATCATTTTTTATTCTCAATTTTGTGTCTTATCTTTTGTGTGTAGATGTTCAAGTTGAGCATCTTATAGTTTATTTGCAGTTGGACACTATTTGACCCTTGTTGGTCATAGAGCTTCTGTACCATACTTCTCAATGAGTTTCATTGATTGGTTAATTTTTTTATTTTTATCATTACGGTGATAGTTGACAATATTTATTATTTAGTATAATACTATTTGCAAGATGTTGACTCCCTTTTACATCCTTCATCCCGGTCCTTCTGGTGCTTACCTATCTTATTACATTCTATCTGACATTCCACCACATATCTCATAGTTGAGGATGAGGATATTCATGCAATGTGTTAAAATCGAGAATTGTGAAGAGGAAATTGTTATTTCACTTCTTGAAGAAATATGAATAATACAATCCTATATATACACAATAATCCTTTTTTGACTAGGATTCTATTCTAGCTATACATTCTACTTTCCTACTTATCAAAGGAGTCCTCCTAAAATACAATACTAAAATAAGGAAACAATATTTACAAGGAAAGGAAAAGATATTGACAAGATATGTCAATATCTCAACCCCCCCCCTCAAATTGGAGCGTGTAGATCACAAACGCCCAACTTGCCAAGTAGATTGAGAAACTGCTTACTACCCAACCCCTTGGTAAGAACATCAGCCAACTGTTCGGATGTGTGAATATATCGAGTTGTGAGGACACTTGTGCGAACAACATCACGAACAAGATGACAGTCAACTTCGATATGCTTCATACGTTCGTGATGAACTGGATTCTGAGCCATATGTATAGCAAATTGACTATCACAAAGAAGTGGTACCGGAGAATCATGTCTAATGCCAAAGGATCGAAGAATACCAAGTAACCATTTGAGCTCACATGTCGCACTAGCCATAGAATGATATTCTGCCTCAGCCAAAGAACGAGAGATCGTACCTTGCTTCTTTCTCTTCCATGAGACAGGTGAATCACCAAGAAAAATAAAATAGGCAGTGAGTGAACATCGCGTGATGGGACAACTAGCCCAATCAGAATCACAATAAGCTCGCATTTGTAACACGAAAGATGATTTCAAGAAGATGCCTTGTCCAGGACGTACTTTCAAATACCGCAGCAGTCCAATGAGCAATCTTGGGCTTTTTCATAAATTGTGCAAGAACATGCACACTATAGGACAATTCCGGGCGTGTAATGGTGAGGTAAATAAGTCTGCCCACAAGGCGCCGGAAAGACTCAGGATCACACAAATCATCGTCTTCAGTCAGGGCTAAACGATGGTTTTGTTCAATGGGTGTAAGGGCCGATCGAGCGCCAAGGAGTCATGCCTCGAAAATAATGTCAAGGGCATACTTTCGTTGAGAAAGAAAGATGACGTCTGGATGTGTGGCCACTTCAAGGCCCAAAAAATACTTCAATCGTCCTAAATCTTTCATTTGAAAACACTTACTGAGATATGCTTTGAAGCGTCAAATTACCTCATGATCATTACCACCAATGACCAAATCATCAACGTACACAAGAACGTGTAGCTCAGCAGTGGAAGTGATGTAAGAGAAAGAAGAATAATCTGAATATGACTGACGGAAGCCATATTGCTTCAAGGCAGTTGACAACTTTTCAAACCAACAACGAGGAGCTTGTCGTAAACCATATATGATTTCTTCAGTTTGAAAACTTTGCCCGAAGATGAAGCTGGATATCCCATTGGAACCTTCATATACACATCCTCACTTAGATCCCCGTGTAGAAAAGCGTTGTGGACATCCATTTGATGAAGCTCCCACCCTCGAACTGCAGCAACAAAGAGAAAAACTTTTACTGTAACCATCTTTATTGTGGGTGCAAAAGTCTCCTTGAAGTCCACTCCTTCAACCTAACGGTTTCCCAAGATCACCAACCGGGCCTTGTATCGTTCAACTGACCCATCTGCGTTGTACTTAATCTTGTAAACCCATTTGTTGCCAATCACTTTCTTGTCAACAGGAGCATATACCAATTCCCATGTACCATTCTGATCAAGAGCATCAAGCTCTTTATTCATAGCCTCACACCATTTAGGAGATTTGACCGCTTCACCAAAATGCTTCGGCTCAACACCTGAGTCAATGGCAGCCAAAAAACAATGATGTGCTATAGAAAATTTAGTGCAATTGACAAAGTGTGATAAAGGATACGGAGTACCTGAAGGTTTCTTTTGGTCCGGTGAACAAGATGGGGAGGGGACTGTAAATACCCCAATCCAATTCGCGACCCTTTATAGGTGCCTTTTAATATAATAAAATTGCACTAGGGGGCGTTTTGGTAAATTCCCGATCCATTCCGAGACTTCCAGAATCTTTTTATAAGTTTCTCGCGAAGGAAGTACTTTTAAGTATTTTTTCCATGCAAAAGGACCTACAGGGAATTATTTGTTTTGGACCTATTGGGAATTAACTCGGAATGTTCCAGAACCAGTTGTTGGCGCCAGAAACGGTTAACGGGCTCGTTAAGTCGTGCGACACAACGAGCCACGGAAATTCGAAGCGCAAGGTCGTGCGACGCAAGTAGCCCCTCATTAGCAGCCTATAAATTGGACCCTCCCCCTCTCATTTCGGGATACCCTTTTCGACCCTTAGCATCACTCTGCCCAAATTATGCCAGAAACCCCCTCTCTCTCCTCAAACACACACAAAACACATACCAATCCCCTTAATTCAATCTCTCTCACCCAATTCACTCTCTATCACACAATTTCCATCTCTCACTCACACATACACTTGCAGCCCCAGGTCGTAGCGCCCTCCTGAGTTCGAATCCAAGATGATCTGAAGGCTCCCTATACCGATGTGGTATAGAGAGTGTGGACTACAAGGGTAATCCCTTCTCTCTCTCTCTCTATCTTCCTTTTCCTTGCACAAGCTGCTATTCATGTTCAATTTGATGTAATGGTTGGATTCTAACCGCAATCTCTCTGTTTAAGTCTCATCTTCTGTGATTCATCTGTTGTTCCATGTCAATTGCTTAATTTCAAATCATTTACATGGTATAAACTATGATGTTTGTTGCTTAAACCTCAAATTGGGTGTGGATCATTCATATCCACACTCATCTGAGTGTTAATCTCATAATCCGTGATCTATGTGATCTGTTTTGGTGCCATTTGATCTTCTAGTTCCTCCATTTCATCTGTATTAGATTCGTTGTAAGAGCTTCTGCATATGGCACGTTGTGTCACGCGACAGAACTGGCCAAGCCATGTCCTGAGTCGTGCGACATAACTGGCCAATCTGCAGCAGCTTCATTTCCAATTGTAATCTGTTCTTAGCATTGTAATTAGGTTGTGGTCTCCTGTATAAATGACTCACAAGTTGTATTTCGAGTATTTTGATTAATAAACAAAGCATTAATATGCATTTTATCACATGTTTTGTCTCACACATTTAGCACACACGTTTGAATGAATTGAATGTTGAACGTTGAAAGACTCGTCTGCGAGGCGTGTTGGGTGAACTCTCGGTTCTTCCCAACACGTAACCTGACCCCCGAACCCAAATTCTCTTTTCAAAAGTTTTCCTTTAAAACGGCGTGGCGACTCCCATTTTTCTAAATTTTTTGACGAGCGTTCATTCAGTGGTGACTCCGCTGGGGACTTGAAACTTGTTTTTCAAAAGTGGGTCAAGCTTTCATTCATGTTCAACATCCTTCTCATTCATTTGTGTGTGCTTTGTTTGTGACATTGTGTGATATTTGCATTTTGCATGCTTTGTTGTTGCTCTTCCCTCCCATGTGTCTTGTGTTGTCATTTTTGGGACTCGGTTTGAGTGATTTGCTTGGAGGCTGGGGCTGGTACATGTTGCTTAAGGTTCTGGATATTTGGCCTTTCCTGTCACGCAACATAACTTGCCTTCTCAGTCCTGTGTAGTGCGACAGGATTGGCCAACTTGCAGGAGGTGATTTGCTCTACCTGGTTATGATTGTGGGGCAGTCCCCCATGATCAAATTATAATCATTTTGATTATTGTGCTCTGTGGGGTTGGATGTGTGTGTGTTGTTTTTCATTTCTCACCCCTTTTCCAAAAATAAAACAAAAACATTTTTTCACAAATAAAAGAATCTAGTCACCCGCACACTGCATCACTAGATCTAGAACCCATTTGGTGCGATTGACGGCATCGCGGACGGTGATGTATTTCGCCTACGCTTGAGCGCCTAATATCAATCTTTTCCCCCTAGCGCATCATAGGCGGAACCACACTTTTTCAGCTTACCCAATGGTTGGTTTTTGACACGACATTTTCAAATATACTTAAATGAATTGTTTCAAAAATTTATAATAGACTTTCATACCTATCCCAAAGCCTAGCATGTATGGGCATGTTGCCAACGCAACATGGTTTCACGAATGGACATGTCGCTCTCACGACATGTTCTAACGAGAGATCATGTCGCTTTGTCAACGTGCACCGACGAGAGGTCATGCCGAATTTTTCCTTGAATTTCTTCAGGAATACCCGTCATGCTGCCCAAATTTCCCCAGAAATTGGGAGTGCTCGTCCGTCCCAAAAATGCCTCGGTTTTATTTAGGTATTGTTGCCTATTATTTAGTTTTGATCAATACATTTGGTATATTTTTGGATGGTGTGTCCCTAGGTTCCCCCGAGGTTTAGATTGCGAGAATAAAGGTTCATCCTTTTCCAACCGTTCCTAGGACTTAAAAGACATTGTTTTCTACTTGAACATAAATAAAACGCTTGTTTGAGTCCATCTCCTTTCTCATTCTTCCCTCTCCCATTCCATCTCAAGATCCTTTCCTCTCATACACCTTATTCAACCTCTTTACCCCTGCAGCTATGGCTAGTTGGGTTCGTGCTCCTGGGTCTCGTTTGGTACGCATTCCCAAAACAGTCACAGTTTCAAAGATGTCTAGTGAAGAGAATGGTATGACTACTCAATTTGGGGGTTCATCTGCCATGGGTCAACAGGGCATGCATGATCTGTCTATGGAAGAGATGAGGGCTACAATGGAAGCTGCTCTAGTTAGAGAACATGAGGCTCAGTTACTCGCTCAAGCCAATAAAGCTAGAGAGGATGCAGCACACTCTAGGTTTGTAGAAGCAATGAGAAGCCGTGGTATTGCTGTGATTCGATGTGCTGATGGGACTTATGAGGAGATTACTGATGCCAATGAGTTTGATGTGGAGGCCAGAAATGTCTCTCTTCCTCCCCTTGCTACAACTTCTCCCCTTGTTGTTGGGTTTTTTCCAGCATCTCACCCAATTCAAGCTTCGAGTCAGGGTGTGCGATCAACCCCTCAAACAAGTTTTGGTTTAGTTGGAGGACCACAGCCGATCTTCTATGATTTGACCCCCTCACGAATTCCCAATGATTCTGTGCCTCTAAGCCAATTTGGGTCCTAGCTTCTGAACAGTCAAGGCTTGTTGTTCCCGGGTTCTCAGTATCAACAAGGTCAATTTCATGGTCCTCACTTCCAGGGTAACTCCCAGTATCAGAGTCAGCACCCTTGCTCCGGGAATCAGTTCAGTCAGGATGGATTTCTACAGTTTCCTGCTAACCAACCTCAACCTCAGGGATGTATGTCTCAGCCTTTAATGGGTTCGACTTATGGGCTTGGCTCATCACCTATGCAACATCCGGAGTCAGCTCCTTACTTGTCTGCTAGTACTTTTCAGCAAAATCAGAATTCTCCAACTGGTCGGTTTAATTATTTGTCAGCTCCAGCATCTTTCTGTCTACCACCAGCATCTTGGTCAGTTCAACCGTCTCTCTTCCAATCAGACAGTTCTGAGCCTTCTTCAACTATTGCCCCTACTATTCCTCAGCTTCCCGGGATGACTCTAGAAGTGGTTGCATTGTTGAAACAAATGTAGCAGCAGATCGACAAATTGACAGTAAGGTCAGGTGGTCTCAAGGTAGTTGATCCGGGTCAGGTGACACCCCTCCCGCATAAATTCAAAATGCCTAAAATGGAGTTTGATGGTACAGCATGTCTGAAGACTCATATTGATACTTATGTAATGACAATGGGAGCGATGGGTTGTACTCCTGAATTCATGGCTTCGCACTTCCATCTCACTCTTAAGGGCCTAGCACTCACATGGTTCCTCGCCTTGAAGCAAGAGAGTCATTCTAATTGGAGCCAGATTACCGAAACCTTTCTTGAGAAGTATAGAGGAAATCTTGAATGGCGCACGACTAGAGATGATTTGGTTGGTACTATTCAAAAGAGTGATGAATCAATCACTGAATTTTACAAAAGGTGGAATGCCAAGCTAAACGAGTTGTCTGAGCCAATTCCTTTACAAGACCAAAAGGACATTTTCTTGTCTTGTGTGAAGCCAATTTTGCGTGAAGACATTGGGAGTGGTTGGTATCCCGATTTGAGGGAAATGGTTGGAATGGGAGCTCGTAGCGAGAATCGACTATTCAATCTTACTCCAGATGTCAAGGCCGATAATGGTAGTGGTTATCATTACAAGATGGTTAATCCAGTTTCCCTGGTCCCGAAAGACAATAGTTTCAACAACCTTCAGGGAAGAAGCATTGGTCAAAGCACCGGGAGATTTCGCCAAAAGATGAAGTATGATGATCTTGGCATGACTACTGAGGAGGCGTTTAATGGTTTGGTTAAGACTGGGATGATCAATCCCCTCGATAATTACAACCCTGTTAAACCCAATCCCGATCTGGATACAAACAAGTACTGCCGATACCATCAGTATCCCGGCCATATCACCAATGATTGCACCCATCTGAAGGTGCTCATTCAAAAGCTTGTTGATGAGGGTAAGATTGAGAAAGCTCGCCCCAGTGTTGTCACCAATCCTCTTCCATGATTGCAAGGGCATCCCATCCGAAGAAGTAAGTCAATCAGTCGTCATAGGATCTAGATTGTCTATCATGTTGTTAATAAATGCTACTTCTTGAGTATTGAGTCTGTCAAGTCCACTTTGGACCAGTTTTTTTTTTTTTTCAATAATAAAAGTCTTTGTTTCTCTTCTTACTAGACTTGAGACATCACTTGCACACCACATTACACTTAATTGAAATGGTTTTATTCTATTTGATCACTTGTGCTGCTCAATCACTAATGCATTGAAATGATTAATATTTAAATTGATCGGAGTGAGAAAATCAACTGATATCTTTCTCAAATTGGGGCTCATCAATTTCCCATCTCGCATCTCATATGCTCACATCTCTTTCACCATACTCAGCATTTTGTAGATCAAGAATTTGCGTTAATCTTTCTCAATTAATCTTAAGCAAGCAATGAAGACTTAATTTCGTTTAGGTCATCCGGTAGGGATTGCGGTTGAAGCCTTTCACCCTAGGGAAGCCATTACCTCACCCTCACCAAATAATATCCTTTCATTTCAAGATCGGCATATTTTGAAACCCTGTTTAGCCATCATCTTCGCTGAGAAAAGTCTAAGCAATGCCAAGAAGTTAGCTTCGAGAATCGGCGATGTACAAAATACTCAAGTCATGAAGGAAGGACAGATATAATCGTCAACTTCTCAAGAGGCCTTCCAAGTTATCGAAAGAAGGATTTTAAATCCTCACAATTCAGCAAAAGTCTGCAACTTCTCAAGAGGCCTTCCAAGTTATCAAAAGAAGGATTTTAAATCCTCACAATTCAGCAAAGTCCTCGACTTCTCAAGAAGCTCTCCAATGTTCAAAAGGAGCCCGAATTCTCGCAAGTTCACAAAAGTTCTCGATAGCTTGGACTTCCTCTCACCAGCATCCGCAAAAGCAATCCCAAGCCATCCTCTCGCTTTTAGAGGACATTCCCATTACCATTACCCTTGCCTTTGGCCAAAGTCAAAAATTGACCTCTCATTTTTAGAGGCAATCAATCTTCCTTGCCATAGAAATCCCAAGCACATCCTTGAAATCCAACCTCTCATCTTTAGAGGTTCAGTCAGTAAAAGGCCCAGCCGACCTCTCATCTTAAGAGTTCATGATATACACAAAGATCCAAATCACCTTATGGCAGATCGAAACCCTGAAACCCAGCTACAGTTCCTACCAGATAGCAGTTTCATTCTAATATCTTCGAGATCTAAATCAAATTAATGCTTCATTGCTTGCTTAAATCGGAGTCAAATCCATCTCGGCTCAAAAGATCATCAATCAGAGATTATGCAAATTCAAATCCAATCCATTTGGCACTTCATGTGAGCATATTTCATTTCTCCTCCACAAGCACTTCCCGTGAATGCCTCACTGCGGCTTTGCATCCGTGTCCTTCATTGACACTCTAAGGGAGACATGTTCTTCAATTCTCCAATTCTCAGAAAAAATCCTCAAAGGTTCTCAAAATCTCGAATTTTCACATTCCTTCTCTTTTTAATCGGGATAAGCCCGAACTATGGCGACCTGAGCTCCTCACCATGAGGGGAACGTAGGCAACCAGAAATGGTCCGGTCACAAAACATTCACATCTCAGAAAATCGGGTCTCATCAAGGGCCGTCCCTATACACAAATCCTCTTTCCACCTTTCCAAATTTGATTCTTGATATTAGTTGATTTTCTCCTTGTGATTAATCAAAATATTTGTTGATGTCAAGCTTAGTGGTTGAATAACCCGAACATCAATAAAGGGTTTTAAGCAGCCTTGTGATCATCATGAATAAGATAAGTTTTCAAATGTCTCGACAAGTCTTCCTCTTCTACATCATAGGAAAATAGAGCCAAACACTGTCTTTCTGTCAGCAGGGGCTTCCATACACTTTTCCACACCTTGTGATGCTTATACTCTCTCAAAAGAGTCAAACCCAAAGCGAGTGGGTTACACAAAATCGGGATCAATTCCCACTTTTCGAAAGATGTGCCCCTGCACTTACATTTCCGAGTCTTGTCCAATGACTGATTGACTAAGGTCTGAAATGATGGATGCCTCCTTGGCCACAAGATGACTCTGTCTGCAATAAGGCTGCATTGAATCTCTTCAAGCTGGGGCTTTGCTATGCTGTTCTCTCAAGCTCTCCCGTATCAGCTCTTCAAGCTGGGGCTTTGCTAAGTTGTTCCCTCAAGCTCTCCCGTATCAGCTCTTCAAGCTGGGGCTTTGTTAAGCTATTCTATCAAGCTCTCCTTACCAGATTCCCTCTGGGTTTGCCTTGCATTATCAACTGGGGCTTCGCCTAGTCATCTCTTCAAAGCCAGGGTATTCTCTGCACTTTCTCTGCCACTTGTCATTTTGAATGCGCGGTGCACTTCGTTCTTATCAGCAACAATCAACTTGCTGCAATCTGCACTCTCAGGGCACGCCCCGACTTGCCTAGGCTCCACCATTTCTCATCCATCACTCATACATTCCTCAAATGCATGGGAGAGGGTTCACAACCCATACATCATCATACATATATACATTCATCCCATATACAATCCATCATTTGCTATCAGCTCGTCAAGCTATGCAAAATTCTCACTCCATTTTCATCCCCAGCCGAGATGGACTCGTGCAATAAAGTCTAGCAATGCATAAGATTAACAATAATTGAGTTCAAATAAATGCAAAGTGCCTATAGTGTTGTGTTTACCCCCACAGGGTACAATTATCAAGTGATCATAATCTGATCATAGGAGTTGTTCCTCAATCACAATCTGGACAAGGATTTCAAATCCTGCAGGTGGCATGTTCTGCCCTCATCAACTTCATCAGTCTTATCATCTTCAGATTCATCAGCATCGTCTAAAAGAGAGCCTGCCTCAATCTCCAAGCAATAATGCTCAGCAGCTTCGGCAAATCATCGTCAAAAGCCAGTTCTGCTAGGCTGAATCATCAACAGAGTCCATCTGGCATGGTGTGATGTACCCGATTTTTGAAATCAAACGGAGTCGCCACGCCATTTTTGTTTTGAGGGCCAAAACTTTGAAAAATGCCCGAGATTAGAAATTTGGGTTCGGAGATCACGTTACACGCCGGGAAGGACGTTAGTGTGCACCCGGAATGCCTCGTAAAACGAGTCTTCCAAACATTCAAAATCATTTGTTTGTGTGTGTGTGTGTGTGTGTGTGTGTTACTTTGGCCAAAATGAGTTGAAACTGAGAAAAGTAAAAATTGAGAACTCTTTTTAAGACTTTAAACTGATCCCATGATTTTTGGTGTGATTTTTGGGTTGAGTTTTGGTACTCAAAAGATTTTTGGAAGTTGGAAACCATTTCTGCCAGAATGAAGAAGACAGTGGACACTTGATTTTGAAATGGACTTTAAGGCTTGAAAACTCCAGAATCTGGGAAAAGTCCAAGAATGAAAAATGTTCAAAACACCTTAAATAATGTTTCTGTAAAAGAACTTTTCATTTTGGAGATGATTTAAGGACCTAAAACCTTCTGGAAATATCAGATATGAAATCTGGATTTCCAGAGACTGATGAACTGACCTTTAAAAGAAAATTTGAAAAAGAGAGTTTTACTCACGTAAAAAATAAAGTAAAAATATTTCTGGAAATCTATGGATGTTGGCTACAAAAATTATTTTGTAGTCAACACCAAATTCCAAGTTTATCTGTGTCCAAAAATTTAGACAATTGACTGAGGTCTTAGAGAAATGCTACTGGACAGCAATATTCTCAAGAAGGAAATGTGATTTAAAAGGGGGTTTTGCATCCATGCTTGTCCCCATTTCCCTAGGTTTTGATTAGTAGTCACTAGACATTTTAGTGGTGATCTACTATATCAAACCATCCTTGGGGTACATTAGGACTTAAGCATTTCATTTGCTTGGGAAGGGGAATTTTGTAGAGATGAAATTAAAGAGAAAAATCAACTAGAGATTTAAAATGTGGACCATTTGAGATGGTCATTCATGAATATGAACTTCAAGATGACCATCTTAGGTCAAGATTTAAGTTAAACTAGACATAAAGTAAATCAAAGTAAGAAGAACAAGATGAACAAGAAGTTAAAAGGGAGTTTTAGGGTTTAGAGAAGGAGGGCTTTACCAATGGTGACACCTTATCTTCCTAGGCTTGGAATTTGACTTGAGGAGTATCAAGATTTGGTGTTTGACTTGAGGAGTATCAAGATTTGGTGTTTGGATTTGTGTTTGGGTGGATTCAAGGCTTGAATGTGTTTAGGGTTTGATGATAGAGTTGATCAAAGAGAAAACAAGTAGATAACACTTAAGTCCTCTATGTTTTCTCCCTAATCTTCCTCTTGAGTAGTGTTTTAAGCTTGAGCTTGGTGTGTTTAAGAGTGATTTGAGAATGTTTGAAGTGAAATTGGGAAAGGTTCAAGAGAAAATGGTGGCAATCTAAGGATTCCCACTGTTTTCTCTCTATTTTTCGCCAGAATACAGCTTCTGTGAGTAAAATGTGTTGTGTAAACTGAGAGAGGAGGGTTCAATTTATAGCCCTCTGTGAGATGCAAACATGTCCGCGCGGAGGATCTTGACAGCGTGCACTGTTCATTAAATGCTGCTTCAGGCTTTGGACACAAGGAATAATCTTTTGGAAATTCAAATTAAATGTACCAGTTTTTGTTCCAGCCATTTCTATTTTTGGTTTTTCTTATTTCTTTTGCTTTTTTGATTCCTTTCCTTGGTTTATCCTTAAATAACAATGCCCACTTTGCCCTTGCTTTGTTAAAAATGTTAGGAATGTTAGGAATTGTTAGGAGTGTTATAACTTTCGTTAATTTTCTAACGAAAATACTAATAACTCAAATTGGAGCACTTACAGTAGCCCCTCGGCGACGGTGCTTTCGAAGGAAGCGGGGTCGTCGATAAGAGTAAGGCTCCATATTTGACAGGATGATCAAGTGATCGAGTGGCTGAACCTATTTAATAGGCTACCTACGTATCCCGAATGGGAATCAAGCCGGCCGTAGTTCGAGTCTTTGACCTTGGAATGACTATTTTAGGATGTCAACCTAAGATCTGACTATTTTGGGAAGTAACCCTATGATCTGACTATTTTTGGGAAGTCACCCTATGGTTTGACTATTTTTGGGAAGTCGCCCTATGGTTTGACTATTTTTGGGAAGTCGCCCTAAGACTTGACTATTTTAGGGAAGTCGCCCTATGATCTGACTATTTTTGGGAAGTCGCCCTATGATCTGACTATTTTTGGGAAGTCGCCCTAAGATCTGACTATTTTTGGGAAGTCGCCCTATGGTTTGACTATTTTTGGGAAGTCGCCCTAAGATTTGACTATTTTTGGGAAGTTGCCCTAAGATTTGACTATTTTTGGGAAGTCGCCCTATGATTTGACTATTTTTGGGATGTCGCCCTAAGACTTGACTATTTTAGGGAAGTCGCCCTAAGGTTTGACTATTTTTGGGAAGTCGCCCTGGTAATGGTTTAGGGGATGATTGCGATTTATCGCTTTACTCGTGTTGTGTGTGATAGCGTTTTAGGTGCCTCAAACCTTAATGATGGAGTCTTAGGTGCCTTGAACCTTGATGATGGCGTCTTAGGTGCCTTGAACCTTGATGAGGGCGTCTTAGGTGCCTCGAACCTTGATGATGGCGTCTTAGGTGCCTCGAACCTTGATGATGGCGTTTTAGGTGCCTCGAACCTTGATGATGGCGTTTTAGGTGCCTCGAACCTTGGTGATGGCGTCTTAGGTGCCTCGAACCTTGGTGATGGCGTCTTAGGTGCCTCGAACCTTGATGATGGCGTCTTAGGTGCCTCGAACCTTGGTGATGGCGTCTTAGGTGCCTCAAACCTTGATGATGGCATTTTAGGTGCCTCGAACCTTGATGATGGCGTCTTAGGTGCCTCGAACCTTGGTGATGGCATTTTAGGTGCCTCAAACCTTGATGATGGCGTCTTAGGTGCCTCAAACCTTTGTGATGGCGTCTTAGGTGCCTCAAACCTTCGTGATGGCGTCTTAGGTGCCTTGAACCTTGGAGATGGCGTCTTAGGTGCCTCGAACCTTGATTTGAAATGATTTCCCTTTGATGGTTTGGGATAGATGGTCTACGGGATTCCGTTAACTTCGCTGGGGATTTTGTTAGCCTTTGTTGGAGTTTAGTTCAGGAGTATGAACCTAAATGGGGACTTAGTTCAGGAGTATGATCCTAAGTCGGGGACTCAGTTCAGGAGTATGAACCTAAATGGGGACCTAGTTCAGGAGTATGATCCTAAGTCGAGGTTTTGTACCTGAGGGAGATTGTTTGAGGGCGTTCTTGCTGGGGAAGATTTGAGCTTACGAGGATTACCGGGGAAAAGGGTGACCGTGTTGGTCAAGTGGTTGGACCTTTGGTAGGCTACTTACGTATCCCGAGTGGGAATCAAGCCTGGACGTAGTTCGACAACTGTTGGGGATGGTCTTTGATGGTTTGACGGTATTTGGGAGTCACCCGAGGTTTGACTGTTTTTTGGGAAGTCGCCCTAATACTTGACTATTTTTGGGAAGTCGCCCTAAGATTTGATGATAATGTTCTTTTAGAAAAGTAGTTGACTAAGATATGCTTTCATACCGTCTTTGTGCTTACCCGTAGCCGCCTAAGGAAGGGCGAGGCTACGGCTGATGTTGATGAAGAGTTGTTGGGTTGCGGTTTCTGCTGACGATTTGCTGTCTTTGGAGGCATTTTGACCTGAAGGGGGGAGTTTGGTTGAGTCTGCATCTTGCTGGTGATCGTCAACCTTGTAGAAGTTGTTGAGCTTGTCTTCACATTGGGACTTCTTGCTTTTGAGAACTTGGTGTCTCTGACCGATTTTCATTTGAGAACTTGGCGTCCCTGACCGATTTGCATTTTGAGATCTTGGCGTCTCTGACCGATTTGTATTTGAGAAGTTGGTGTCCCTGACCGATTTGTATTTGAGAAGTTGGTGTCCCTGACCGAATTGTATTTGAGAACTTGGCGTCTCTGACCGAACGGTAGACACTGGAGGTGGTCTTCATTGGGGGCTGTTTTCATCCATTTGTGGACATTGGAGGTCGTCTTTAGCAAGTTGCAGACGCCGGAGCTTGTCTTTGCCAAACTGTAGATGCTGGAGGCTGTCTTCATCCATTTGTGGACATTGGAGGTCGTCTTTGGTGCAGATCATCCTTGCCGAAAAGGGGGATTTGATTTCACGTTTGAATTCCTGCATTCGTTAGTGAAGAGGAAGATGCATATATGACATTCATGATGACAGATGCATGCATAGAGCCAAAAATGATTGTGAGAGTATCACTGCATATGTTTGCGAGATGATGCATTTACTTGCTTTCGAAGATGCACTTAGCCTAAGCTTTTGGCAGGGAATTTATGATCTTCAATCACTTAGGATTGTTCTTATTGATTCAAGTTTTGTGCATGCCACATGAGCCCTTGGGAGATTTTTGTGGGGATGCATGGTGATGAAAGGGGATGCATTGGGATGTATGTGTCTGGAGACTGTTTGGAACAGATTTTGAGCAAGTGGGGGAGGTGAGAGCCCTCGATTACAATTTAAACAGTGGTTGTCGATGAGGTTTTGTTAACAGTATCACATGGACCTCAATCTTGATGAGATTGGATTCGGATCCCGGGTCTTGTTTGGAATTTTCCCTCTCAATTTTGGTCATTTGAAGCTGATGCTGACAGGCCCTAGGGCACGTCGATATGAGTGAAGCTTCTTTCATTTGGGTGAGCTGTGACTTTGGCCGAAACCTTGTTCGGGGAATGATTTGATGAAATTGCTAATGCCGGGAGAAACCCAGATCTCAAATTCCGATACTACGGGAAGCTGCTATGTACCAAGTTCTGAAGCTGAAATTCTTTCTTGCGACTTGATAAAATTCGGGTCCAAAAGACCGGCTTGACAAAGTCCCTGATCCCGAGTAGGCAAAGTCCAACATTTTGAAGAAGTGACTTGGCGGATCTATCTCGTAGTGAAGAACCCAATGTGGACCCACAGATGACTATAGAAGTTCCAGCTTGAAGAGCTGATACAGAGAACCCGGGAGAACCGCTTAGCAAGCCCCGGTGTGAAGAAATTCAGAGCAGCCCCATTGCAGGTGCATGCAGTCATCATGTGGCCGAGGAAGCACCCATCTTTTCAAATCTTAGTCAACCAGTCACTGGACAAGACTCAGAAACGTTTATGTGCAGGGGCACATCTTTCGAAAAGTGGGAATGAATCCCGATTTTGTGTATACACACTCGCTTTAGGTTTGACTCTTTTGAGAGATTATAAGCATCACAAGGTGTGGAAAAGTGTATGGAAGCCCTCGCCGACGTAAAGACAAAGTGTTTGGCTCTATTTCCCTATGATGGAGAGAGAGAAGACTTGTCGAGACACTTGAAAACTTGTCTTATTCATGATGATCACAAGGCTGCTTAAAACCCTTTGTTAATGTTCGGGTTATTCAACCCTTAAATCTGATATGAACAAATATTTTGATTAATCACAAGGAGAAAACCAACTGATATCGAGAATCGAGCTCGGAAGGGCGGAAAGTGTATAGGGACGATCCTTGATGAGACCGGATTTTTTTTTTGAGATTTGTTTGTGATTTCGATCGGACCAGTGATGGTTGCCTACGTTCCCCTCATTATGAAGAGCTCAGGTCGCCGTAGTTCGGGTTTATCCCGAATGAAAAGAGAACAAATGTTGAAATTCTGAGGACCTTTGGGGATTTTGAGGATTTGGAGGATTGAATAACATATCCCCTTAGAGTGTCCATGAAAGACACGGATGCGAAGCCCCAGTGGGACATCCACGGCAAGTGTTTGTGGAGTAGAAATGAATTATGCTCACATCAGATTTGAATTTGCACAATCTTTGATTGATGATTTTGAACCAAGATGAATTAGATTCCAATTTAAGCAAGCAATGAAGCATTAATTTGATTTAGATCTTAAAGATTGCTATCCGATAGGAATTGCGCAAATGGTTTCCTGCTTTGATCGGCCATCGGGTGATTTGGGAAATCATGACCTCTTAAGATGAGAGGTCGGCTGGGCCTTTTGCTGACTGAACCTCTAATGATGAGAAGTTGGCTTGCAGGGATGTATTTGGGAAAATCTATGGCGGGGAAGATTGATTGCCTCTAAGAATGAGAGGTCAAATTTTGACTTTGTCGAAAGGCGAGGGTAATGGTAATGGCTCGGGATTGATTTAAGGTAATGGTGAGAGGAATATCCAAGCTATTAACAACTTTTCGCGAACTTGCGAGAATTCAGGCTCCTTTTTTATCATTGGAGAACTTCTTGAGAAGTCGAGGACTCTTTTTTTTGGAGGGCCTCTTGAGAAATTGAGGATTTTTCTGAATTGTGAGGATCGACAGTCCTTCTTTTTTTTTTCTTTGAAGCTTCTTTTGCTTGAGCTCTTTTTTTTTTTTTGACTTGGAAAGCTTCCTGAGGAGTTGAGGATTATCTTTGTCCTTCCTTCATGGCTTGAGATATCTTGCGCATCGCCGACTCTCGAAGTTAACTTCTTGGGCCTGCTTGGACTTTTCTCAGTAAGGAGCAAAAATAATGGCTAAACCGGGTTTCAAAACATGCCGATCTTGAAATGAAAGGGTAGTGTTTAGTGAGGGTGAGGTAATGGCTTTCCTATGGGTGAAAGGCTTCAACCGCAATCCCTACCGGATGACCTAAACGAGATTAAGTCTTCATTGCTTGCTTAAGCTTTAAATGAGAAAAGATCCATGCAAATTCATCGAGCAACGAGGTGATGAGGCTGATGAAAGGGATGTGAGCATATGAGATGCAAGATGGGGAGTTGGTAAGCCCCAATTTGAGAGGGATATCAATTGATTTTCTCACTCCGATTAATTTAAATATTAATCATTTCAAAGAATTAGTTGTTGAGCAGCACAAGTGATCATCTAGGATAAAACCATTTCAATTAAGTGTAACGTGGGTGTGCAAGTGATGTCTCGAGTCTAGCAAGAAAAGAAAAAAGACTTATATTAAAAGTTAGACATTTAACTACTATGTCCAAAATGGACTACAAAGACAAATGTCCAGGAAGGACTTAGGTGAAAGAAAAGTACTAGAACCTACGAAGGTTGACTTAAAAGACTATTTTAAAGATAGGTAGCCCCTAGTCTAGCCGCTCTTTGCTGTTGGACCATGCATCTATTCTTCGATGCTGGAGATGGGAGCTATTGCAGGTCTTTCCATCAGGACTTCTTCTTGCACAATCCAACCATTTTCCTTGCCTGCGATGACTGGTTCATTGACCTCGCAAAGGGAGGAGTCAAACTCCATTATGTTCCCAAGTCTTGAACCACCAAACTCGATCATGTTGAAACTCATGTTGTTATTTCTAGGGAGCGGGTTATTGATAGTATTAGGCCCTTCAGGCACCTCTAACCTCCCTTGTTCAATCAAACTTTTGATTGCCTTTTTCAGGGGGACGCAATCATCTGTCAGGTGCCCATGGTACTGATGAAAGGCACAATGCTTGGAGGTATCCAAAGGAGCATTGGGGTTTCTAGGCCGATAATTTTCCAAAGGCCGGAGCAAACCTTCTCTCACCAAACCTCGAAGATATCACTCAAAGGCATCCCAAAGTTTCTCAAATCTTGGAGCCGGATCCGGATGCAACAGTTTCTTGGGAACAAAGGAAGTGGCATTGTTACAGCCCCGTACCGCATAGCTAATCACTTCTTTACCTTTTGGTTGGGCAGGAGCCGTGTTGGAGGTGGAAGAAACCCGGTATCTCGTAGCGGGTGCAGCAGTCGCTGATTGTAAGCCTTTTCGAACTTAGCCCCGGAATTAACCATTGCACGCAAGTCGCCGTAGGGGAAGTGACCGAGGGAAGCTCTCAAATGCGGCTTCAAACATGACTCGAAAGATGTCTAACTCGCTCTTCGTCGAGGGAGGAATGGCCATTTCACCGAGCTTTAAGTTCCACCTTTTATAGAAATCCCCAATATTCTCATCGTGGCGCCGCACCGTTGTCTGCAGTCAACTCGTTTGTTTCCCATTCCAAGTTGGCTTTATACTTATCTCGTGAAAGTACTGGTAACTGCTCCCAAGTAGCCCTAGCTTCAGCCGCAATCGGAAAAACCATTTCAAAGCCCCCGACTTCAAAGAGAGATCAAGTAGTCGCCCAACCGCTGGTTTGTGCATCCCTTAGCTTTCATTGCCAAAGTGTAGGTGTCCAAGTGAGTTTTAGGGCACACACTTCCATCAAACAGCTTCGAGATTAGGCATCACGAACTTGTGAGGCAGGTACAATTGAGTCGGGATCTCGTAGGCCGAAGAGCAAGTGTTCCTTTTGATGGTCAATTCAGCGATCTGCGCTTTCATTTCCTTGTGTTGCTCCATAAACCAAGCCAATTGGGGATCCAAAGGTGGAGCGGGAATGCCCGAGCCGATATTTGAGCCCGGGAAGAGGACTAGTCATTGGTGGTGCATTGGTGGAAGGAATACCATATCCCTGAGCATAGGTGAAAACCTCGTCCTTGGCCCAAATTACCCCGGGGAGTGTAGGTAGGAGCTTGGGCAAAGGGATAGAACCCAGCCGACTTGCTTGTTGGCTTCCAATCGACAGAGAAGATGGAGGCAGATCTCGAGGTAGCCAGATGGCTTGGATTTCCTGAGTGAGGCCCATAAGTAGGCTTAAGTGCGGGCCGCCGTCCCCGGTTGTTGAATTGCATGGCCGGTTGTGGCGAGGATGCATAACCGAGAGGATACTCGTGGTCCCGGTGATTCTGATGAAACCGGGATGGGGGCTTGGTAACCCATTGAACCCCCGGGAGCGAGAAATGGGTTTGCATGGAAGCCGTGTGAGGAGCAAATGAGCTAGCATCATTCTCGAGGAGGGGCTCCCGACCGTTGCCTCGAACCAAACCGTGGTGGCATTCCAAACCGTTCCGCGAAAGTCCGGATTGATTGGTCCCAAACCGAGGCGGGATCCCAATTTGCCGTGGCATTCCGGTATCCCCAACCACGGGAAGGCATTTCGTATCGACTTTGTCCCCACCGAGGCATTGCAACCGGCTCGTCCCGTCAGCCGCGTGGATCCGGCTGGTTACTGCACGGGGAGCCGGGCCGACCTGTAGATCGAGGAGCATGGGCTCGTGGTAGTACCGTGGGAGGCCGGTGGTGGCATCTTGGAGTAGTCGGGTTGACCAAGAGCGGGATTGAGGTCTTCCTCTTCTTCCACAGCTGAAGGTGCCATCTCGGGTTGAGAGCGGCGGCCAATCCATGGCTTTTGATAGCCTCCATAAGGCCGTTCACGCATGCTTCCTGTCGCACTCTCATCTGTTCAGCTAACTGATTCCATTGCGGTTCTGTCTGAGGGGTCCCGGGAGGCGGAGTGACGTTGTCCCCATCATTACCGGCTGATGCAGACATTCTGAAACCCGGAGTCGGAACAAACGGTGAAGCTGATGATGCGCTTGACTCTTCCCAACTGATCAAACGGTGACCCGGTGCCCGAAACCAAGCTTTGTGCGGAGCTGCGGGGGAAAGGGCACGAAGGTTCAGATGTCTGGGAATGAAGGAGGGTAGGTGTTTGGGCTTTGGGCTCATGCAACATGCAATTATTTGTTCTTGTTTACTTAAAACATGTTTTATTAACCTAATCGGTTGGAAAAGATTGCTCTTTTTTTTTGCAAACTACTCTGGATCCTGGATCAGTGGGCCCCGTCACTACGCCTATAAGCCCCTCGTATTCCACCTGTATTTCGACCTCCCAGGGTGGACTGCCCCGGGCGAGGGTCCTATAGGGCAAGCGGGTCCCACCGACCGAAAGAGAAACGATCCTAAAAGTCTGGCGGGTAATCGAGTCTTAACGAGCATTCGATGTAAATTACGGACAAAGCTGACGTCAAAGGTCAAGATCATGTCCGAGGGCTCGACGAAAAGTCGGCATGGTTTGGACTGATGAATGTCCACAATTGATCTTGACTTGTCGTCAATTAGGCCGTAATTAGGCATGGAATAATCATTAATCCTTGATGACTCAGTGTCATGCTGGGAGTCTTGTGATGATGTGTGATTGTATCGAAAATTTTCCCATTTTCATTTGAAAAAATCAACGAAACGGAGTCGCCACGCCATTTTAATTTTGAAGGGCCAAAACTTAGAAAAAAGCCCGAGATCAGAGATTTAGGTTCGGAGGTCATGTTACACGCCGGGAAGGACGTTAGTGTGCACCCGGAATGCCTCGTAAAACGAGTCTTCCAAGCTGAAAATCATTTGTGTGTGTGTGTGTGTGTGTTTTGGCCAAAATACTTTGAAACTCAGAAAAGTAAAAATAGGGATATCTTTTCAAGACTTTAAACTGATCCCATGATTTTTTGGGGGATTTTTGGATTGAGATTTGGTACTCAAAAGACCTTTTGAAGTTGAGAGCCATTTCTGCCAGAATGAAAAAGGCAGTGGACCTTTGATTTTGAAATGGATTCAAGGGTCTTAAAACTTCATAATCTGGATAAACTCAGAGAATGAAAGTTGTTCTAGACACCTTAAATAAGATTTGTGCGAAGGAATTTTCCATTTTGGAAAAGATTTGAGGGGTCAAAACCTTCTGGAAACCTCAGATATGAGATCTGGATTCCCAGAAGCTGATGAACTAGCCTCTGAAAGAAAATTTGAAAAGAGGAGTTTTACTCAACCAAAAAATAAAGTAAAAATATGTCTGGAAAGCTCTGGATGTTGGCTACAAAAAGTGTTTTGTAGTCAACACCAAATTCCAAATTCATCTGTGTCCAAAAATTAATACAATGGACTGAGGTCTGGGAAAATTGCTACTGGACAGCAACTTCCCAAGAAGGAGAATATGATTTTAAAGGGGGTTTTGCATCCATGCTCGTCCCCATTTCCCTAGGTTTTGGTTAGTGATCACTAGACATTTTAGTGGTGAATCAACTATACCAAACCATCCTTGGGGTACATTAGGACTAAGCATTTCATTTGCTTGGAAAGGGGATTTTTATCCTTTGAAAATGAGATTTTATGCTTGAAAGTGGTTTTTAGGGTTTTGAAAATGAGTTTTCTTTGCAAGAAAGTAAGGGAACTTGAAAATAATGTTGATCTTTGTAGAAGATCATCCATGGAGATGGTCTTCCATGGTGATCTTCTTAGATCTAGAGCAAAAAGATGAAGGAACTACATTTTGTAGTTTGAAGATGCATGCATGGATGAGATTTAGGGTTAGGAGAAGGAGGGTTTACCAATCTTCCTTGTGTTCTTGAGTGTTTGGTTTGAGTGTATGAGTGTTTAGGGCTTTAGTATGAGAGTGAGTGGATGAGTATGAATTGGGAAAGATTGGAGAGAAAATGGTGACAATTCAAGTGAATTCTCACTGTTTTCTCTCTATATTTCGCCAGAGGTTCGGTGCAAAATGTGTTGTGGCTCCTTATTTTTGTGACTGGAGGGCTCAATTTATAGCCCTCCTGACTTTACAAAGTCATCCGCGCGGATTGGTCTGCTTGGCGTGCACTGTTCATTAAATGCAGCTCCAGCTTTGGACACAAGGAATAAAATTCAAAAATCTCAGCAGAAAATGTTTTTCAACTTGTCAAGCTTCGGGATTTTCTTAATTCTTTTGCTTTTTGAGATTCCTTGGAAGGTTTAACTCTAAATAGCAATGCCCATTTTACCCTCACTTTGTTAGAAAAGTTAGGATTGTTAGGAATTGTTAGAAATGTTATAACTTTCGTTAATTTTCTAACGAAAATTCTAACAAGCTCAAATTGGAGCACTTACAGTAGCCCCTCGGCGACGGCGCTTCAAGGAAGCGGGGTCGTCGATAAGAATAAGGCTCCATATTTGGCGGGATGATCGAGTGATCGGGTGGCTGAACCTAGCGATAGGCTACCTACGTATCCCGAATGGGAATCAAGCCAGTCGTAGTTCGGGTCTTTGACCCTGGAGATGATGGCGTTTTAGGTGCCTCGAACCTGATGAGCGAGTTCTACGCCGTTTGCCGGAAAGAAACTCGCTGGGATAAGAGATGACCATCTTCGGTCTCGATGGGTATCCGCTCCGCCGGGGATAGGAATGATCATTTTTGGTCTCTCGCCTGGGATGATTGCGATTTATCGCTTTCCTAGTGATAGCGTCTTAGGTGCCTCAAACCTTGGAGATGGCGTTTTAGGTGCCTCGAACCTTGGAGATGGCGTTTTAGGTGCCTCGAACCTTGAAGATGGCTTTTTAGGTGCCTCGGACCTTGATGATGGCGTTTTAGGTGCCTCGAACCTCGATGATGATGGCTTTTAGGTGCCTCGGACCTTAATTTGAAATGGCCTTTCGGTGGACTTCGTCCCGCCGAAGGAGAGGGTGACCGTTTTGGTCGAGGGCCGGACCTAATGATAGGCTACCTACGTATCCCTAGTGGGAATCAAGCCCTTTCGTAGTTCGAGTTCTACTCGAGATTTCGCCGGCTTTGGGATTCCGTTAACTTTGTCAGGGAAAATCGACGTATTCGTCCGGGAAATCGGGCTTACGTTTGACTGCTGGTGGATGATTTTGATGAAAGATACGGGATCTCGTTATCTTTCTCGAGGAAATCGGTCTTACGTTTGACTGCCGGGGAAGATTTTGATGTAAGATACGGGATCTTGTTATCTTTCTCGGGAAATCGGTCTTACGTTTGACTCACGGGGAATGATTTTGATGAAAGATACAGATCTCGTTATCTTTCTCGGGAAATCGGTCTTACGTTTGACTCGCCGGGAATGATTTTGATGAAAGATACGGATCCGTTATCTTTCTCGGGGCACTCGGTCTTACGTTTGACTGCCGGGGAAGATTTTGATGAAAGATACGGGATCTCGTTATCTTTCTCGGCACTCGGTCTTACGTTTTACTGCCGGGGGTGATTTTGATGAAAGATACGCGATCTCGTTATCTTTCTCGGGGCACTCGGTCTTACGCTTTACCGCCGAATGATTTTGATGAAAGATACGGGATCCGTTATCTTTCTCGGGTCACTCGGTCTTACGTTTGACTGCCGGAGGTAATTTTGATGAAAGATACGGGATCTCGTTATCTTTCTCGGGGCACTCGGTCTTACGTTTTACTGCCGGGGAAGATTTTCTTGACAAGGGGCTGACTTTGGTTAACTTCGTTAACTTTGTCAAGTTGGGGACTGAATTGCAGAGTCCTGAAATTTTAAGGGGCAAAAGGGTCATTTTGACCCTTGCAATCCTATCCGCGCGGATAGGAGCTGAAAGTCAGGGGTATTAATTAGGGCCAACGCCCTTTTCTTCTTCCCCATTCAGTTTTACAGTTTTTTCTGCACTTACGAGGGAGAGAGAGAGAGAACCGAGGAGAACCTCCATTGAAGGCCAAAAAGCTTCGAAAATCTTCCGATTTCTTCGATTTTTCGAGCGATGGAACACGGGGAAGGCGCTTTTCAAGGCCAAGGACGTGGCCCGGTAGCGGAGAGGCGATTGGAGCTCGTCCGGATGAGGAGGCATTACAATCTTTCGCAATCGATTGCGGAGGAGCATTACCCCGATGCTTGGCAACATTGGGCTTCGGATTCGAATCTCCGAACGGTATACTTTGAAACCCTTTGATCCCTTTGTTGATTTCTTGTTTGAAATTTGAATTTTGGGTGATTTTTGAAATTTTTTTTTTTGAAATTGAATATTGATGTTCATTGTCTTTGAATCTTGATGATTATGTGAGTAATCCAAAATGTGCATTTTGCTTGGGAAAAAGAATTGGCATTTTCGCCATTTTTTTTTTGTATCCGAAAATTGTATGTGAAAATTCGAAAATTGTGATTTTTTTTTTTGAAATTGAATATTGCATGTTTATGATGATGATTTTTTTTTTTTTGAAATTGAATATTGATATTGATGAATGATGCAATGCATGCATTTTGTTTGGAAAGAATGGGCATTTTGCCAATATGGGATGTATGTATGTTTAGGATATATATATTTTTTTTTTTTGAAAAGTGGGACGGATTTTTCCTCCCGTTGCATGTAAGATGGATGATATGCATGTATGCAATTTTTTTTTGAGATGATGGATGGTATGCATGTTATTTTATGAAAAAGGGGACGGAGTTTTTACTTCCGTAGGAATGCATCTTTTTTTTTTTTGATGAATGCATTGGGATTTGCTGAAAACTGTCTTCTTGTGCGAGAAAGATGGGGCTATGCTCATTGTATGCTGTTATGCTGTCGAAATTTTTTTTTTTTTTAATGCATGTGTACGCTTTTTTTTGTGCAAATGCAAATGCAATCTTTTTGACATTTTCTCTTTTTTTTTTTTTACAGGGCGGAAACCGTTTTGTGACGGAGCAGCTGAACAAAATGAAGACTCGAGGATCAGTGGAGTCCGTGATTGACTTGTGGGATCGGCTTCCGGATGCGGGCCGAGGAGCTTTGCCGAGTCCGAGACAGATTGTTGTTGAGACGGGGCTCTGGGAGTTCGTTGAGTGTTTGAGGGGGCCGGTCAAGTTCCCTAAGAGAAAGGGCTTGATGTTTGCTCTGGCGCAGAATTGGTGGGACGCGACCCACACCTTCCACTTCTTCTGGGGCGAGGCTACGGTTACGCCCTCCGATTACGCTGCGATTACGGCCCTGTCCTTTAATGGACGCAGCATTGAGTGGCGGGATGGCTACAGCGATGCCGATCTCGTTGTGCTCTTCTCGGGATTTTCCCCTATTCCCAAAAAGGGGATGGGGATGGAGTATGCCGTGGTCTACGGTAAGATCGTGGAGACCATAGCGAGCTACGAGGCCGGGAGGAGAGGATAGGCGCCGATCGATTGCCAGTGGCCTTCTTGTGGTTTGCCTTTTCGAGCACCCTCTTTGGGCATGCCGAGGGGACGGCAGCTTTGCCTTGCCGAGGTCCTTGGAGGACATGGAGACGGCCGGAGATGTCTCGTGGGGAGAGGCCGGGCCGGGCAGAGCTTTACTTTGCTCGATAGGTACAAATTAAGGCCGTGAGCTCTTTGTACCGCTTTGAGTTTGCCCCGAGGTATAAGCCTCTTTTTGCTTTCCCTCTTTTTTTTTTGAGCACGCACTTTTCTTTTGCACCGGATTAATTGGATTTTTACCTTCGCAGGTATGGGCGTTGGAGTTTTTCCACGTCACGATGTGGCGGCACACGGCGGAGTACGTCGGGCGTATCCGGCCATGCAGCCTTGGTCCAAGCATGCCCGGGAGAAGATAAGCTCCAGGGGGCGTACGACTCTCGTGTACGCGGATTGCCTTCCTTCGACGGAGGCCGAGACAGATGAGGGGATGATATTCTTCCCCCGGGATCGCTTCGAGGTGGCGCAGCTGAAGGGCGCCGAGATCTGACTGTGCAATGGAGGATTCTGAGAGGTCCGACTCGCGATGCATATTATCTCGGGAGAGAGGGTGACGCGCCAAAGATGGCGTGAACTCGCCGAGGACACCGGTGGGGCCTCCCGCCGATATGATGCATCCGAGCGATCGGTCCGTGACCTGGGATGATTACCGAGCCGGCCAACACTTCTCGGATTTCGTGGCGATTGAGCCATATGCGACATTCGTCTCGAGGAGGCCGAGGATGCCTCAGGTTTTGGATAGGGAGGGGCTTGGGATCCCGCGGTACCCTCGGACGGATTTTTCCTATATCCAGGATGGGGTCCGATTGAGGGTGCAGATCCCTCAGCCCGAGCGACTTCCACGAGCTTTCCGGCCTCGTCCGGGTATGAAGGTATGGCTTTTTACGCTTCTGCCTCTTCCTTTCTTTTTTTTTTGTTTCATCATCTTTAGCATCACTTCTTTTTTTTTTTGACGCTTTTGCTTTTGTGCAGTTTTCGGAGGCGGTCGTCGAGAAGCTGACGAAGCAAGTGATCGGGGCCAAGAGATTCATCAGGAGGATGGTTGCTTGCGGGGCTCCTCAGCTAGAGCGAGGCGACCACGGCCGGCGCCCGTCGACGGAGGCTTCCCCTATTCGCTCAGAGACTTCCTCAGAGACTCCTTTGTCTCCTTTCCTTGATCCCCGCGCGGTGCTGCCTTCGGATCACGTCATTCTCGGGGATCCACACGGGCAGGGACACGTATGGCAGCATGGCGGGTCGTCTTCGTACGTGCAGGAGTCCGACGCCTTCACCTTCGGATACGATTTTTTCGCAGATCTCGGCTTGCCCTATCAGAGCGTGCCGGTTGGTCCTGACGAGCCTCTTTCTAGAGACGAGGACGATTCTGAGCCCGAGATTTTCAGGGCTCCCGAGGAGGCGGGCCCGAGTCGCAAGAGGGGCCGGGGAGACATCGGCGCCGGAGACTCCGATTGATTTTTTTGAGATTTGAGATTGAGATTTAGATTTGTACAGCTTATGCACATTTTTTTCTCTTTTTTTTTTTGGATGTAATAATTTAGGATTTTATTTATGTTTGTTTGTTTTTTTTTTTATGCACACTCTTTTTTTTTTGGAATGTAATAATTTAGGATTTTATTTATGTTTGTTTGTTTTTTTTTATGCACACTCTTTTTTTTTTGGAATGTAATAATTTAGGATTTTATTTTATGAATGCAGTGTTGCATGAGCCTTGGTTTTTTTTTTTGCAAGGGTGTTTGGTATATGGACTGGTTTGGGGAGGTTTTTTTTTTGCACAGTGTTTCGAGCAACCGGACGGAATATTCCTCTTTGGTGTAGCAAACTTGACTATTGCAGATTTTTTTTTCGCGACAATCATGTCCGCGCGGATAGGGGCAGCTTCCGACATTGTCCTTTAATTTTGGTTCGCACTGGTCTTGCTTTATTTCAAATTCAAATATCCTCTTCAACCTCCAAATTCAAACAGCCATTTTCGGGGAGAAAGAGAGAAAAACCATGGAAAACTTTAGAAAAGCTCCATCAAAATTGTCCCAAGAATCCCAAATGTCATTCTTCAACAAGTTCAAGGATTGGTCCCGGGAGATCATGCATGAGAGGAGGTCCTTCTTTGAAGAAAGGTACAAGGTGAAGTGCTTATGGTCCCTCAAGGAATTGGTTCCGGATTATGAGTTTTTGAGGGCTTCTTCCTCATTTTGGGACACTAGAAGGCATGTCTTTTGCCTTTCCTTCAACGAGATTGTTCCGACTGTGGAAGAATTTCGGGCCTTGCTTGGAGGTCCGGAGGTGGAAGAGATAGCGGTTCCTTTGCCCGGAGGGGCTTCTTTGTCGACAGATTGTGCGTCCTCCTTCATCTTTCCCTGAGGAAGCGCAAGGTATGATCCGCGGTCCCGATCATTTCGATATTTCCGGTCTTCCCGACAGATTTAGGGGCCT
>JAFEMH010003874.1:235000-240765 GCA_022495995.1 Adenophora triphylla var. japonica
TGTGTCTCGCTTTCTTTATCTAATGAGTTATTATTAAGTGTTTTTTTTTTAATTAATTCATCATTAGTTAAAGTGGCAATCAAGGGATACTGAAAGATTCGTCATTTCATTGAAAACGAAAAGGGAATACAAAGCTTGCTGCACTCGTAGTCTTCAGCGTAAGGCCGCTCTGACGACCCTAGAGACTCGATCTTAACAAAGAGAGACCGGGAGGACTTGTCCTAGATTGACACAAAGGGACGGGGGACCAATCCAAGCTTGGTGATCATTTCCTCCTTGGTCGCGGACGGGCCCGAGAGGTTTTCCCAATTTTTAGCGGCTTTGCTATGGTGGCCTCATGACTCTGAACCGTGCCGTTTTTGTTTTCCTTTCTCAATTGCCGCTATCATCTCTTGACCGAGCCGAGATCAATCGTGTCCGGCACTGACTTCTTCTTCGAACAATTGCCGCATAACTGCACCATCCCAATCATCTCGAGGGAAATTCCGTGGCCTTAGCTTTTGGCACCGCGCCCGAATTCGTGTTTCGGATCTTCCCGGGGCAAAAGAGGGAATAGTGGTTGTGAGCTTCTCGAACTGTTCCACTGTGTCGCACGCTCCGAAGGTATACTCACTCTTCATGGCAGCCGTAGCCCTGTGTATCTTGGGTAGGTCCAGAACATTCTACGGACCGGGTTAGCCTTGGTTCCTTCCGAACTTGTTGAGGCTATCCTCGTAGCTTTAGCCATCCCGCCGTAGGAGTGGGCTCGTGATGTTTCCCGGTTGTGTGGGACCCTTTACAAAGTAGTCACCAAATTAGGACCGAAGGGGAGAGATTTAGGGTTGTCACCGGACCTTTCCCGTGGCAGCCTTCAAATCTTTTTCCCTTTGCAAAGGTCCACCGAGGAGGCCTCATATCCTGTGCCGTGGCGAGTATTCTCGTCCTTTCACCTCGATGAGTTTGTGAGTTCCTTGTTGGTGCTTCCCTGCACCGAGGCCAGTAGATAGCTCATTTTTCTCATCATTTTCAAGACCGTGGGATTTTATCCCGAGTGACCGTCGATCTATGTTGCACACTTGGGCCTCGGGAGGCTCGACCGTGAAGCCCGTTAGCATGAGACCTTCCTCGTCATGTTTGATTTCCGTAATAGGTATTCCGCCCGTATCTCGTGCCCTCTAAAGTGACTAAATCTCCGTAAATGGTCGTCGATCCCCATTCGAGACGAATTTCACACACCGGTGGAGGCTTGAGGCGACCCCTTTGACTTGATGGAGCCAAGGTCTTCCCAAAGCAGGCATTGAAAGTAATCGGGATGTCGATAACCCGGAATTCCACAAGTATCAATTTCGTCCAAACCAGAGGTCTAAAGTGGCAACTCCGAGGACTCGCTCGATGTTGAGTCGTAAGCTTGATCGTGAGAGAAGAAGGCTTCAAGTCTCGTAGTCTTGATATCAAGCAAGCTCATGATCTTTGCCGGAAGAATGTTCATTCCGGACCCATTATCAACCAGACCCGAGGGAGGCGTCGCTCATCCACTGGATCGCGATGAAGAGAGGCTCATTATGATCAGCCCCAAATTGAGGGAGGTCGAGATCTCGTGAAAGTGATTATGTTCCCGTAATGGATGTTTCCAATTAGTTGTACCACATCATCGGGAGTAGCATCAATAGGCACGAGAGTGCGAGCCAGTGCTTTCTTCCACTTTCCACTTTATGGGATAGGACGAGTGAGTAGAGACCAGAGGGAAATGTTGGCCCGTGTTTGCTTCAACCGGGTGAGCACGGGATCCTCTTTTTCGGATCCTGGAGTTTCACTGCCTTAGCATAGGGGCGGCGATCTTCTTTCGGTGCTTGATCTCGTGGCCTTCTTATCTCGCTCTTGGGATTTCCTTGGAAAATCCGCCCGTGAGCGGGTCAACAGATTAACTTCCTCATCGCCGTCTCTTGACCGGATTTCTTCAATGCCGCTAAGGTCAACGGGGAGCCCTTTTGGCTATTGGCCACCGGTTCGACTGGAGTCTAGCGACAGCCAGGGGCCGAGCCGTACCGGCTCCTTCCCGGGCGGCCCTTATAACCGCTTCCCAAGTCACAGCTGGGCTCGGGGTCAGGTTGCTGCCCCTCGATGGCCCACGCAGCTAGGGCGTCCTCCGATTCACTCTCATGGCCGGCCTTGCTCATAGTTATCATGCAACAAGAGTCGCTATTGTCGGGACTCGGCGGCTTTTCGATTTCATCCCTTGGATGGCCCACGTAGTTATGGCTATCACCTCCATTTCATCGTATATCCTTTTTCTTTCAATCTTGCAAGTAGGGCAGCCACAAGTGAAGGATAGGCAACGTTCCTTCGGAGTTTGATGTAGCAATCGATAGATCTCGTGTCCAAATAAGGAGCACCCGGGGTCCATTGTCGGGCACCGGAGCAATTAGGAAGGCGTCATGTGGATTCATAGGTACGAAGGCCACCGGGGAGACGTTCGTATCGATAACCCTTTTCGCTGATTGTGTGCACTCGCCGCGCTCGAGCGGCCCGGCCGCGACCCTTACGGTTGTTATGCCATCCGCTCGGGAAAGAAGAAAAGATCCGATAACGTTTACGAATTCTTCATCTTCTCGGTGGCCGAAACCCTCCATTTTCGACCGCTGCTTCAATAAACCCTTTCCATTCACCAAAGTTCTTATAAGGAACGTTGTGTTCTAAGATTTCGGATATGTACGGATCTCGGGTGCGGGCTTTGCCGTCCCTCATCCTCCGAGTATCCGGGCATTGGCCACAAATGCATCTTACAAGTGACACCTCGTAGGGTCTGTCTCCATTGGTATCTCGATCCGCATTTCCCGGCGGTCCTTCGTCGTTGCTTGCCGACAACCAACCATTGTGCCCGGCTCCCATGGGCTCATTTCTCGGCATGATTGTTCCAGCATTGTTTCCGGATCGGGGCCTCGCTGACTCTTCACTTCGTCATCATCATCATCATCGCCGTCATCGGAATCTTCTTCCCATACTACCGGGATTTCGCCGAGAGGGAACGCCGATCAAACCCGTTGGGGAATATGGGTGCGTGCAACCGCAAAATTGTCATATGTTCCCATTCCCTAAGTGGCAATTGTGACTCGCCTTTCTCCTCCCGTAAATTGCGGGGAAGAGTGAGAGGGTGGCACGTATTTGACACTGTGTAGGATATAGAAGGAATCCTCCTCTTCCGATTCTTCACTGTTTCTGGATCATATTCGGGCTCTCCCAAAGCCAATTTGCGTATGTACTAGCTCCGATGCTCTTCGGCCTCTTTGCCGATAAGCCCCAAGACAGCGCCCGCCGAAGCTTTCTTGTTCGATTCTTCTCGATTGTTCTAACCATCTTGTGTAAATGGTCCTCTCATATTTTGAACGGAATGCCCCAGCTTCTTCGGATCGGCCTTCCCTTCATCCGAGAAATAGCGGGCCTCGTATTCTTGCAAGGAGTCTCGACATGAGACCAAGATGGGTTGATTCGTTCAATATCCTCAAGGCCGAGGGGGAATCCGAATTCGTGATCCTCGACGAGGTTGGCCACGGTATTTGGGGACCTTCATCAAGATCTTCATGGTCATGCGAAGATTCTCCGCATTCAATCATATTCACCCGATTATGGTTCCTGGCAGGATTTTTGATCGTGTTAGGCCCTTCGGGGCCTTCCAACTTTCCTTGCTCTATTAGCCCCCGGATTGCCTTTTTCAGAGTGAAGCAAATGTCGCCGATGTCCGTGAGCTTGATGAAAAGCACAATACTTTGTAGTATCCACTGGGAGCATTCGGATTTCCGGGTTGGAAATTCTCCAAAGGCCGCAAAGAAGCCTTCTTTCACCAGCCCCTAAAGATGTCATTCAGGCATTCCAAAGTTTTCGAGATTTATGACCCGCGGTCCGGGCTCTACTGGTTTTCCGGGAGCAAAAGGAGTCGTGTTATTACATTCCCCGTCCCGCATAGTTAATCATCTCTTTGCCTTTAGCAGAGCAGGGCGGTGTTTGCAGGAGGAGCCCGATATCTCGTAGGCGTGCAGCAGCCTGGCTGTCGATTGTAGGCCTTTTCAAACTTAGCCGCAGAGTTAACCATGGCCCGTAAGTCCGAGTATGGGAAGTGACCGAGGGAGGCTCTCGCATGTGGTTTCAAGCATGACTCGGAAGATGTCCAGCTTGTTCCTCTTCGGAAGGAGGGATGGCCATTTCACCGAGTTTCGCATTCCACCGCTTGTAAAAGTCCCCAACATTCTCATCGTGACGCCGCACTGCTGCTTTCGTAGGTCAACCCTATTTGTTTCCCATTCCAAGTTGGCCTTATATTTTTCTCGTGAAGGCATTGGTAATCTGTCCCATGTAGCCCCGGCTTCGTGTTTCAAACGGAAGAACCACTTTAAGGCACTGGACTTCAAGGATAGATCAAATAGTCACCAACCGCCGATTGGTACATCCTTTCGCTTTCATCGCCAAGGTATACGTGTCCAAATGGGTTTTCTGGACATGCGGTCCCATCAAAGAGATCCAGATTAGGCATCACGAATTTGTGGGGCAGAGGAACAATGGAGTCCGGGTCTCAGTAGGCCTGCGACTTCTTGGCGCCGCCAAATGATCTGCGCTTTCATTTCTCAGTGTTGTTGCCCATGAACTGTGCCGATGAGGGTCTTGTGGCGGAACCATGGCATTCAAGCTAGCGGCCGAGCTAGAGAGAGGAGCTACCACCGGAGGCAGATCGGTGGGAGGGAACGGCCGATCCTGGGACGTAGGTGAAAACCCGTCCCGGCCGAGTTACCCTGGGAGCATGAGTAGGAGCCTCGAGCAAAGGATAGAACTTGCGGCTTGCCGTTGATTTTCAACCGGCAAAGTAGGTGGAGGCAGCCCCGATGTAGCCGGATAACTTGGATTTCCAGAGTGGGGCCCGTAAGTAGGCTTCGAGCGCGGGCCGCCGTCCCGGATTGTTGAATTGCATGGCCGCTCGCGGCGAAGGTGTGTAACCCGGGGTACTGCGGTCCCGTGATTCTGATGACACCTGACGGAGGCTTTGTAACCCATAGAAGTCTCGAGTGAGGAATGGATTTGTGTGAGGAGCAAACAACTAGTACTGTTTCCGAGGAGGGGCTCCCGACCGTGGCCCGTAACCAAGTTGCGGCGGCATTCCGAACCGTGGCCGTTGCTGCTAAGGTCCTGGATTGATCGGTTCCGAACTCGAGGCGGGATCCCGATTAGCCGTGGCATTCCGAGATAGCCCCAACCATGAGAAGACATTCCGTACTGATTTTGCCCCCACCGATTTGTGCCACTGGCTGGCCGCATGGATCCGGTGGTCTCGTGGTTCGGAGTCGCCGACCCGAAAATCGAGGAGCACGGGTTCTCGTAGCGGCACCATAGAGGTGGGTGGCGGCATCCTCGGTGTAATCGTGGCGACCGAGAGTGGGGTTGGCATCCTCGTCTTCTTCCACGGTGAAGGTGCCATCCGGATTGAGGCCGGCGGCCGACCGTGACTCTTAATAGCCTCCATAAGGCCGTTTAGCCGTGCTTCCTGCCGTAACTCTCATCTCTGCTCGCTAACCGATTCCACCACTGTTGCCTCTGCCCTCGAGGGGTCCCTGAGGCTGAAAGTGACGTTATCCCCACTGTCATTACCGGCCACTGATGCGTATATCTCCAAACCCGAGCTCGGAACAAACGGTGAAGCCAAGTTTGACGTATGCGCTGACTCTTCTCTCAATCCCATCAAATCTGGTGGACCCGTGGTTCTAAACCAAGCTTTATAGAGTCATGAAAGGACACGAAGGTTC